>JAODAL010004689.1:0-152982 GCA_025379985.1 Phyllomedusa bahiana | reverse complement strand
CCTCAACGTTCGCCGTACTGTGTGTTCGAGATGCTCTTCTGCCTACCTTGGTTGTAACGGGTGGCTATTTGAGTCAGTGTTGCCTTTCTATCAGCTCGAACCAGTCTGCCCATTCTCCTTTGACCTCTGGCATCAACAAGGCATTTCCGCCCACAGGACTGCCGCTCACTGGATGTTTTTTTCTTTTTCGGACCATTCTCTGTAAACCCTAGAGATGGTTGTGCGTGAAAATCCCAGGAGATCAGCAGTTTCTGAAATACTCAGACCAGCCCTTCTGGCACCAACAACCATCCCACGTTCAAAGGCACTCAAATCACCTTTCTTCCCCATACTGATGCTCGGTTTGAACTGCAGGAGATTGTCTTGACCATGTCTACATGCCTAAATGCACTGAGTTGCCGCCATGTGATTGGCTGATTAGAAATTAAGTGTTAACGAGCAGTTGGACAGGTGTACCTAATAAAGTGGCCGGTGAGTGTATATAGGAGGAGGAATTGACGCATTCAAATTGTGCATTGAATTATTTATTGCTTTCTATAATTTTGATACCTGTCAATGTATAACTGGATGCGAGTGTCACATGGTTGTATTTCTTGTCTCCTGAAATAAAATTTGTTATAAAAAAAAAAAAAAAAGACCCCAACTGAAAGATGTTCTGTCAGATAATAAGTGTCTCTCCGATAAGGTTGAGGACTTGGAGAACCGATCGAGACGCAACAATTTAAGAATATTAGGTCTCCCGGAATCTGTAATACAGAATAACCTGCATAACATATGCGAACAAGAAATACCCGCGCTCTTGGGGCTCCCGGGCAAATGCACAGTAGAAAAAGCTCACCGTATCGGGCCCAACCTAAGTGACGGGGATACCAACCAGTCCCTCCCGAAAGCCAACTCCACTACAAGAGACAGACCGAGACAAGTAATGGTGAAGTACTTGAATTTCGCAGACAAAACTGAACTTCTGAGGGCATTCAAAAGATTGCGATCCGACTTATTATATCAAGGACACCAGCTCCTGATCTTTGAGGACTTCTCAGCGGATGTTGTGAAGCGCTGCAGGGCATTTTCAGGTGTCTGTACGGAACTTTATCATAAACAGGAGAAATTTGCATTGCTGTACCCCGCGGTTCTTCGAATCTTTCACAAAAACGGGACCACATCTACATTCCATAATCCAACGGAAGCTCAGCATTTCCTTAAAAAAGACAGAAGGGATCTGGAAGACAAGTCACCTCGTTACTCCCCTCAACGTCAGCTGCCGGACCTTCCACCTCTAGGTGTTCACTGGGAGAGGGGTGACCCCTCTCCGTGAAATTCACCTCACAGCCCGAAGGAACAACGAAAGAGACCAGCCTCTGCTCTAGGTCCCTTACTGGACTATAATAGGAGACTGTCTGAAAATGTGGCTAAGTTTCTTCAGGATCTGCCCTCCTTGAAAGACGCTAAGTATAGGTCCTCCTTTCTATTATGATCAAATGTTCGATATAATGGTTTTGTTTGCATATCAGTAGATGAAGCTAGGGGGATATGGGCTTGCTCTTGGAGGGGGCCTAGCGCTCCACCGTACCCGCTTCAGTTCGGGTGGGGAAGAAGGCAATGAGCTTTATGCCTCTGTTAGTTAGTTAGTTTTTTTCTTTCTCTTAGGAGAGAATAAATAGACTCCCCCATTAGGGGGCACAGGTTTTACACAGGTGCTCGCTGTTCATAGATGGAGTTGTAGGTTATTTAAACAAAGGTTGAATTTCTCATGTCGGGAAGAAGATGAGTCCATAAGCCCCAAACAGAGTAAGGGGGATGGTATGTTTTCTCCCACTTTCGGGCTATTTTCTGGGATTGTTAGACAAAGTTTGCTTCAAGTGTCAAGGTTTTTTTCTGTCCATTCGGAGCAATAGCGCACAAGGTTTGTATAACACAACACTTAAAGGGGGACAACAAGGTGAACTTCCTATCTCGAAGAATATCATATTGAGGCATACAAATGATTAATTTTATCTCTTGGAATATTAAGGGACTTTGGTCCCCGGAAAAGAGACTGCTGGTTCTGAGACATTTGAAAAAACTGAAAGCAGATGTTGCGCTCTTACAGGAGACACATCTAGAGGCGCCGGATTTTTTTAGTCTCAAAAAATTATGGGTAGGCCAGGTTTATGGGTCATTATCAAAAGGGAGGAAGGGAGGAGTCATCTTATTGATTCATAAAAACTTAGCATGCACCATGGAGAGCCAGAATCAAGACACGGAAGGCTGGCTTCTTAAAATAGTTCTATTAATCGCAAACACGAAAATAGTGATATTTAATGTTTACGGTCCAAATGGCGATAACAAAACTTTTTTCCAGGGCCAAGCAGAGGACATCATTTCTGAACCAATCCCCTTGAAGATTGTGGGGGGTGACCTGAACACGGTACATAATACTTTGGAGGATAGGACAATAACAGGCGGGTATAGAGATAGAGTAGTGGCTCCGTTTCTGGCTAATGCTTGCCTCGCCGACATCTGGAGGACTTTTCACCTGGAGGGAAGGGAATATACCTTCTTTCTTCTGCCCACTCATCTTGGTCACGCATAGATTATTTTTTGACCTCTCCCCAGGTGTCAATGAGAGCAATCACATCTAAAATTGAGGACATTGTCATATCGGACCACGCACCAGTAAGTTTGAAAATTAGGGACTTCACGCCATGGGGTGAGTAACATATCTGGCGTTTCCCATCTACAAAGATGCGGAGTTCCAAAACTGCATCTGAAACTGGTGGATTGACTATAAAGCTACCAATGCAGAACACAGACAATCCTCAGTAATATTGGGAAACTGCTAAGGTGGTGCTTCGGGGTAGGATCATTTCACACATGGCCGCCAGGAAGAAGAAAATCCATACAAAGTTGAGAGATTTGACTGATAAGTTGAGAGCGGCATATACAGAGTTCAGATCTCGCCCAACTACGAATACCAAAGAGGCCTAGGTTAATAACAAATGGGAATATGAATACTGGGTGGAACAGAAGAGAGGGCGAAAAAATCGTTCGATGAGGCCCAACTTTTCAAGTTTGGGAACAAAGCGGGTAGGTTATTGGCAAACTTAGCCAGGGGCCCTAGACCCCACAATGTTATTTTTTCTCTTAAGGATGACACTGGAGCATTACACCATGCGGGAGGGAGTATAGTGGAGATCTTTAAGAAATTCTATGTATCTTTATTAGACCTTCAAATATAGATTCGGCCGTTGCAGATCAGTGGTTAGAAAAGATAGATCTTCCGTCACTTTCGCAAGAGGAAAGAGATCTTTTAGGTGCCCCTATTACAGAAGAAATGGTCTCTCAGACCATACGTTATTTATGTAACCAGAAATCCCCGGGCCCCGATGGATATACGGCAGAGTTCTTCAAAATGCTTAGTCCTGAGATAGTACCTATACTAACAGGACTCTATAACTCGTTTCTGACTGGTGCAACCATCCCGAAATATATGAATGAAGTCTTTATCCGGGTTCTGCCAAAATCGGGTAGGGACCCCACTGACCCAGCATCATATCGTCCCATTTCATTAATAAATGGGGATGTTAAAATTATCTCAAAAATAATGGCGGATCGCTTGGCAATGGTGTTGCCTAAACTTATTTCGGAGCATCAAGTGGGTTTCATTAAAACAAGGTCCGCTGTGACTAATATTCGCAAGGTCTTAGCGGTTTTGGACGATGTTAAAGTTCATCCACACAAACATCCCTCCCCAGCTCTGTTGTCAATTGTTGCCGAAAAGGCTTTTGACTGCGTGAGCTGGGAGTGGATGGGAAAGGTGATAGGTAAGACGAGACTGGGAAAGACTTTTGAACAATATATTAGAGGGCTGTACGCTGTTCCTTCGGCTAGGATAGCTATACCCGGTTTCTTGTCAGATTCTTTTCCACTGTGGAGGGGAACAAGACAGGGGTGCCCTCTGTCACCCCTGCTCGTTAATATGGCGATATCAAGATATATATGCCAACTTGAAGAGCTGGGGGGGATTAAGGTAGGGAATTATACCCTAAAGTTAGCTCTATTTGCGGATGACCTCATCTTCTTTTGCGCTAGACCTATGGAGGATGTGGGACTAATCCTGGCTATCCTGCAAAGCTTTGGAACATGCTCTGGGTTTAAAATAAACACCACGAAGTCCGAACTTTTAAAACTAGGCCCTGGAGGGAAGGGTGGGGCAACTCTCAATACTAACCTACCGATAACGGTAGCTAATAAATCCATAAAATACAGTGGTGGCCAAAAATATTTGCACCCCTGCAATTCAGTCAGATAATACTCAGTTTCTTCCTGAAAATAATTGCTATCACAAATTCTTTGGTATTATTATCTTCATTTAATTTGTCTTCAATGGAAAACCACAAAAAGAATTGTCATAAAGCCAAATTGGATATAATTCCACACCAAACATAAAAACATAAAAAGGGGGTGGACAAAAGTATTGGCACCCTTAGAAAAATCATGTGATGCTTCTCTAATTTGTGTAACAGCACCTGTAACTTACCTGTGGCACCTAACAGGTGTTGGCAATAACTAAATCACACTTGCAGCCAGTTGACATGGATTAAAGTTGACTCAACCTCTGTCCTGTGTCCTTGTGTGGACCACATTGAGCATGGAGAAAAGAAAGAAGACCAAAGAACTGTCTGAGGACTTGAGAACCCAAATTGTGAGGAAGCATGAGCAATCTCAAGGCTACAAGTCCATCTCCAAAGACCTGAATGTTCCTGTGTCTACTGTGCGCAGTGTCATCAAGATCTTTAAAGCCCATGGCACTGTGGCTAACCTCCCTAGATGTGGATGGAAAAGAAAAATTGCCGAGAGATTTCAACGCAAGATAGTGCAGAGGGTGGATAAAGAACCTCGACTAACATCCAAACAAGTTCAAGCTGCCCTGCAGTCTGAGGGTACAACAGTGTCAGCCGGTACTATCCGTCGGCGTCTGAATGAAAAGGGACTGTATGGTAGGATACCCAGGAAGACCCCACTTCTTACCCGAGACATAAAAAAGCCAGGCTGGAGTTTGCCCAAACTTACATGAGAAAGCCTAAAACATTTTGGAAGAATGTTCTCTGGTCAGATGAGACAAAAGTAGAGCTTTTTGGCAAAAGGCATCAACACAGAGTTTACAGGAAAAAAAAAGAGGCATTCAAAGAAAAGAACACGGCCCCTACAGTCAAACATGGCGGAGGTTCCCTGATGTTTTGGGGTTGCTTTGCTGCCTCTGGCACTGGACTGCTTGACCGTGTGCATGGCATTATGAAGTCTGAAGACTACCAACAATTTTGCAGCATAATGTAGGGCCCAGGGTGAGAAAGCTGGGTCTCCCTCAGAGGTCATGGGTCTTCCAGCAGGACAGTGACCCAAAACACACTTCAAAAAGCACTAGAAAATGGTTTGAGAGAAAGCACTGGAGACTTCTAAAGAGGCCAGCAATGAGTCCAGACCTGAATCCCATAGAAGACCTGTGGAGAGATCTCAAAATGGCAGTTTGGAGAAGGCACCCTTCAAATCTCAGGGACCTGGAGCAGTTTGCCAAAGAAGAATGGTCTAAAATTCCAGCAGAGCATTGTAAGAAACTCATTGATGGTTACTGGATTCGGTTGTTCGCAGTTATTTTGGCTAAAGGTTGTGCTACCAAGTATTAGGCTGAAGGTGCCAATACTTTTGTCCGGCTCATTTGTGGAGTTTTGTGTGAAATGATCAAGGACCAATGATCAATGATTTGATTTTTGTTTCATTCTCTTTTGTGTTTTTTCATTACAAGCAAAATAAATGAATATAATTTAATACCAAAGAATTTGTGATTGCAATCATTTTCAGGAAGAAACTGAGTATTATCTGACAGAATTGCAGGGGTGCCAATACTTTTGGCCACCACTGTATTTAGGCGTCTCCATAGGGAAAACACCAGAATCAATATACGAGCTTAACTTTCCTCCAGCGGTACAGAAGATATGCTCTGAGTTGGCTAGGTGGGCGCACTTGCTGCTTCCTTTATTAGCCCGTTGTCATTTGATAAAAATGATTAGTTTCCTGAGACTTCTTTATCTACTGCAAACGGAACCTCTTCTCATGAAACATTCGTGTCTCAAAACCCTTAATTCAGCTTTTGTTAAATTTATTTGGAACAGAAAACGCCCAAGGATCGCATTAAAAAAGCTGATGTTGCCAAAAGAAATGGGGGGGTTTGAACGTACCAAACGTTCGGGTTTATAATCTGGCGGCTCTGTTACGTCATAGTGCTGATTGGATCAAGGGTTCTTCGCTATTCTCTAACATTGAGTTGGAAGCTAATCTGGTAGCCACTTGGTGCCTTAGTGCACTTCTTCTTACGCCTTTTGCGGCTCTGCCCGCAGTGGCCCGTCAAAGTCTAGTAATTAGGGATACTATTGCTGCCTGGAAGGCTGCCAGAGAGCTTTTTAAACTTCCATATAAAGCAAGTATGCATTTGACTTGTTTGGTCATCCTGAATTCTCCCCGGGGATGGGAACAGGCGCTTTGGTGACATGGAGGTCAGAGTCTTCTTAACATTAGACAAATATTGCATAAGCAAGGTCATCGCCTTCTCCAGGAGAACTCCAGGATCTCTATAACTTTGACCAATCGCAGTTATTTGCTTATAATCAGATAACAAGCTTCTTGAAACCAAAATAGGAGATCTCTCACAGCTTAGTAGGAATGCCCTATTTGACTCTCTGTTAGGGGGGAAAGATACACTTCATTCGTTGTCCGCGTTATATGCTGGGCTTAGATTCCCGCACGAGAAGGTGGACCCCGAAAATATATTTGGGGGGTGGCTTAGAGACTTTCCGGGTATCCCGGTTGCGGAGGGGGTTTTGGAGGGATGGGTTCGGGTCAGGAAAGCCCTGAGTAAAGAATCGTGGAGGGACACGTATTTTAGACTGGCACTTAGAGCCATTTATGGCTTTGTTTTTCTTTTCAATTGGTCTAATTACCTGACTTTTGATGATTATGTCAACTGTCAGCAGTCTGTCTTATTTTTAAGATTGTGCAGTAACAAATTTGTGTCCTTTGGCTGCTATGGTTTGTTTTACTCGAATGTATAATTTGGCAGATTTGTACCGAATGTTTTGAAATGTTTAATTCAAAAATAATAAAAATTCTCTCTCTCATTCTGGCATTTGGTAAATAGAAAACATTTTTGTAATCCTATTTGATCTAAAACGGGTAAGGTTTATTCTGATTTCATGTCAGATAGTGAGAAAAACCTGCACGTGTCTTTTTATACAGTGTATGTAAACTGTATGTATATGTGAGTAATTACAAAGTAGCTTGAGTGGTTAAAGCGCCTTCCTTCCAACGTAGGGGTCCTAGTTTCAAATCCCTCCAAGAGCCAAACATATAGGTTTTTTTTTCTCAATGCACATACCTGATTAACGTTTCTATCTTTTTTAAATTTATGTGGACTGTTTGACTAATTAGAATGACAGCACCTGAGGTTCAACACTTGTTCAGCAGTGAGTGTGTGTGATTACTAAGCAAGGAAGAGACTGACAATAGCTACCTGGGAGGAGAGGTGACGTCTGAGCATGTGCGGCCAGGAATGTAGAGCTCTGGTCCCTGGTCGTATCCCTTGGAGATGAGCTATACACTATGGATCATTAAGGTAGCAGTACCCAACTCTACATCTCCGGCCCAGATGTCACTTCTCTACTCTCCCGGATCCCTGACTGTCTGTCCTCCATTTCCTCCTTCTTCTCATCACGTCTCCTAAAACTAAATGTGGAGAAAACAGAACTCATCATCTTTCCACCGTCCAACTCTACCCCTGCCCCTGATCTCTCTATCTCAGTCAACGGCTCTACACTCTCACCTGTTCCGCAAGTCCGCTGCCTTGGGGTAATCCTAGACTCCGCTCTATCTTTCAAACCACACATCCAAACCCTTACCTCTGCCTGCCGCCTCCACCTGAAAAACATCTCTCACATCCGCTCATTCCTCAACTATGACACTACAAAAATGCTGGTCCATGCCCTTGTCATCTCCCGCCTAGACTACTGCAACATCCTTCTCTGTGGCCTCCCAGCTAGCACCCTCGCTCCCCTCCAATCCATCCTTAACTCTGCTGCCCGTCTTATCCACCTCTCTCCTCGCTACTCCTCTGCCTCTCCCCTCTGCCAATCCCTTCACTGGCTTCCCATTGCCCAGCGAATTCATTTCAAGCTACTAACCATGACCTACAAGGCTCTCCATGACCTCTCCCCTCCATACATCTCTGCCCTAATTTCCAAATATCTCCCCTCACGCAATCTCCGCTCCTCACAGGACCTTCTCCTCTGCTCTCCCCTTATCAGCTCCTCACACAACCGTCTCCAAGACTTCTCCCATGCTTACCCCATACTCTGGAACTCACTGCCCCAACACATCAGACTCTCCTCCACTTTCACCAGCTTCAAAAGCAACCTGAAAACCCATTTCTTCAGGCTTGCCTATAACCTACACTAAGCTTGTTGTCACTACTTCCTCCACAAATATGTCTGCCCCTTACCTCCTGTCTCTTTACCCCTCCTTGTAGATTGTAAGCCCTCGCGGGTAGGGTCCTCTCCCCCTCTGTCGTGCCAATTGTCATTAATCACTTATCATTGTACTCGTTTGACTTATGTTATGCATGTAACCCCCTCGAACGTACAGCGCCCTGGAATCAATGGCGCTTTAAAATAAATAATAATAATAATAATAATAAGTAGCAGCTAAAATAAAAATGGTACAGAATTTCTAGCAATGATGAATGGTGAAAAATGTTTATTATTTAATTTGTAAGCTTCCCACGTCAATTTTACTTCGTGACAAAACTCCTTTAAGTAAAAGCAATTTAGAAAAATGTTGTTCTCATCTCTGCAGTATGCAGCCAGCAGTAGTAGAAATGAATTCAACATAGGCATCAGCCGCTTCATCTTGTCCACCTGACATAGATTGTCAGTTTTCTACCTATTTGCAGTGATAGGTAGCAAAAATGTCAATCAGAGTCAGAGTCAGGCTTTGTACAAAAACCGCGGTCGCTTTTCGTTGTTTTGCCGTCACCCATACAATTGTATTGTATGGGAAGACGCCAAGAAAACTAAAAATACCGGTGCATTATACAACATGTTGTATAATATGTCGGCGCCAGAAGACGAGCGGAGAAAACACGAGCTGTGGAGACTGCAGCTCATCTTTTCTATTGCCGCCTAAGAGGCTGCAGGATCAATCGTATCTTTGGCGCTTTTAAAAAACGAAAGGTGCCGAAGATACAATCATAAAGGTATGCAGTGGAGACAAAGCCTTAGAAGCCGGGGAGGAAAAAAAATTTAAATGTCATTGCAGTTATAAGAGTATGTTTACACGGAGTATTTTGGGACGTGTTTTGGCGCATACTTCAGGCATAATTTTGCTGAAATACATGCCAGAATATGCTCCAAACAATATATTCTACCTTTCTTATACAGTACAATGTAAAATACGCGCTGTAAATCATGCACTGCATATTTTATGTCCGTAATTACAGGCATATCTGAAAAGAAGTGACATTTCACTTCCTATCAGACGTATACGCGCTGGCAGGTTTTAAAGCATAAGCAGCATAGACGTGCCTCGGCCATTTGCACTTTAAAATTACAGGCTTGCTCCGAGTTTAGAAGTTTTATGTGGCTCATAAAACTTTGCTTTCATTCTCTCTTTTATGTCCCTCCCATAATCCACAGGTTGGCGCTAAATGCTTCAAAATTTGATCATTTGCAGATTTTAGCGACATATGCTACTTCCCGATGTGCATAACCTTACGGCTTTTTCTATTTGGTGTTGCAGTTTCGTTAAGAAGTGTAGATATTGAGAGATTAAGAGAAAGTTAAAGTGAATAGTTAGGAAGCTTCAGAATCATAAAGGCTAGGGTAACAAGCTAAATGAATGGACAGTTGATCTGAACTTGTGCAAAAGAAGTTTGGGCAGAACACTATGTATTATCTAAGAATATTGTATTTTTAAACCTTAGCCTTGAGAAGAATGTTTCCAGGAATGTGGAAAAAAACTGTTCCTGGCTTAGAACATCGTTTCCTTCATTTCCATAATTCTGTTGACTCAATTTTAACCGCACTTTGATAGATGTAAATGTACAGTTTAGAAACACATTATTATCAAAAGCATTATTCACATTCAGCATGTATAAAAGAAGCTGGTTGCAGTTAAATATAAAAAAAGAAAAAGTTTGTATTATGAATACACCAAACATTTACATAAAATATTATATATTTTTTTCTCCTGTTTCTACCAGTTTTTAGAAGAGACTCACTAAGTAACTGTGTAAGGTTTGGGATTTTATACAAAAAAAAATAATGAATAGGCCCTAACTGAAAATAAAGTGACGTAAATCTTCAAAAGATAACAGGATGCACCGTGAGATTCTGGTCATGACTCTTGAGCTGTCTGCTTAAACAATTTCCGCAGTCCCTGAACCTGCTACAACCACTTACACCTTTACTTTAAGAAAGGGCAATTTTGAAACATACAAACAATCTATATTTCCAGTTAGGAAACAAAAAATACTGAAATGAAGGGAGATGTGTCAAACCGTATAAGACTAGAGCATCGGGAATCTGAGATCAGATAATAATCAAAGGCTGTTTTAAAACATTGGTGGACCAAATGCAAGGGTTTTATGATTGCTCCCCCCAAACATTGTTCATTAGGTCACCTAATGACCACCTTTAGCTACAGTGACATCTGGAAGTCTGTTGGAGTATGTCTCTACCAGATTTGTACATCTAGAGGCTGGAATTTTTACCCACTTTGCAAAATAGCTCTAGCTCAGTCAGATTGGTTGGAGAACGTTTGTGCAAAGCAATCTTCAAGTCTTACCACAGATTCTCAACGGGATTTAGGTTTGGACTTTGAAGTGAGGATTCTAAGATATTTGTGTCCAAATCTGCAGGGACAAGTGTTGGCCGGGAGAAGTCAGCATGGAGGTTTGGACCGGATGGAGAAGAAAATAGAACGTGAATGACTCATCAGAGAAACATAACATGTGAGTCACTAAGTGTACCTAAACTGTAATCACTTATATGTGTGCAAAGTGTAATGGGTTTATATTCAGAAATAGTGTTGTGGCATTATTCAGTCACCATGACCACATAGAGATATGTGGTCATGGTGTTGTGGTATTATTCAGTCATTATGTGGTGGTGATATGAGTTCATGGTGTGGAGGCATTATTCAGTCACTATGTGGTGGTGATATGTGGTCATGGTGTGGTGGTATTATTCAGTCACTATGTGGTGGTGATATGTGGTCATGGTGTTGTGGTATTATTCAGTCACTATGTGGTAGTGATATGTGGTCATGGTGTTGTGGTATTATTCAGTCACTATTTGATGGTATTATTCAGTCATTATGTGGTGGTGATGTGAGATCATGGTGTGGCGCATTATTCAGTCACTATGTGGGGGTGATATGTGATCATGGTGTGGTGGTATTATTCAGTCACTATGTGGTGGTGATATGTGGTCATGGTGTGGCGGTATTACTCAGTCACTCTGTGGTGGTAATATCTGGTCATGGTGTGGTGGTATTATTCAGTCACTATGTGGTAGAGAAATGTGGTCATGGTGTTGTGGTATTATTCAGTCACTATTTGGTGGTATTATTCAGTCATTATGTGGTGGTGATATGAAGTTATGGTGTGGCAGCATTATTCAGTCACTATGTGGTGGTGATATGTGGTCATGGTGTGGTGGCATTATTCAAACACTATGTGGTGATATATGGTCATTGTGTTTACGTATTATTCAGTCACTATGTGGTGGTGATATGTGGTAATCATGTAGTGGTATTTGGTCTTAGTGGAATTAATATTAGCCTTTTGATTTTGTTTTTTTTCCAGTGTGTAAGTGGTGTATGCGGGATGTATCCAGTGTATGAGTGGAGTATGCAGGATGTGTCCAGTGTAAGAGTGTATAGATAACTTACTCCAGTGAGATATCTTATCTCATAAGTCATTGCAAAGTATTGAAAGAGTGGGTCCCAAAAATGACTGGTGAGCCCTAGGCACTCAAATCCGAGACCAATCTGTTGAGGTAATGCTCACCACCTCTCCTGGTCCTTTTCCAAAGATGAAACACAATATTATAAATCAGTGGGTAAGTGGTTGCTTTCTGCATGTTTTATTACAATGGTACTGGACAAAAGTTTCAGTAGTATCACCATGTCCAATGCAGTTTGGTGATTGATCACTAAATATCACTTTTATCCAATCCTCCACATTCCATGATTGCTTCTCTTTAATATATTGTAACCTTATTTTCTTTGGTTTAGATGTCAGTGCTGATTTTTGTTTGACTTTTCTGTATATATTCCATTTTATTCAAACAATTTCTTGTAGTTCTATAGTACCCATTGTCCCATTGTCTATTTTAAGGCATATTCTTTTGCATTTTCTATCCTGATGTTTTGACATCTCCCTTGATCTACCTGTGCGTTTTCCATTTATAACCTTCCAGTTTTTCTTTATACTGCACCAAATTTTATACAGAGCTGACTTGGAACAACTGGCATCTTTTGTCAAACTCCATATTAAATTTCCATCTTTTTCGTTCCATTTGATTGTTTCAATTGACAACTCTTTGTTGAGGCCATATGTTCTTTTAATTAACCAAGTCTGACAGCTTGCTAACATCTATAAGCACTTTCTGTTGATTGCAAGCTATATTACATTTTTATACTTGTCCTGTTGTTCGTTTAAGGAATGAAAATTATTAGGTTTCTCCATAATTTTTTTGCCAATATTCAGTGATTCCATAAGTGTTTCTCAGTATTCAGCAAGTCCATATTTTTCTCTTCTACTTAATCTGAATATTGAGGTATGTTTTATGAAGGCAGAGTACTCAGGTAATAAACAAACACTGTGATTTCTGTAATTGTTATAAAATAAAATAAAAAATCTGAGTGAATAGCCTCTAAATGTGGTGACTATTATTTTCGCTAGTGGTTGTATTTAGAAAACAAAAGCCAAAATAATAACAAATATAGATGGGAGTTGTCACGCTGCTCGTCAGAGAGGATGGTGGATTCACTGGTCACCGCGTGGAGTTAGCGTAGCCTACGCCGAGGAGCAGAGTCTAAGGGGCCCCTTGTCTTCACCGGCACCCGCCGCAAAGCGGGAAGGACTTTGCTGCAGGGAAACCCCTTGGTCGCTACCCTCGACATAGGCCAAAGTGGTAGGCACGGAACAGGCCAGAATGCAGAGAGGCAGCACAGGAGGACTGGCAGCACGGCTCTAATAACGTCAGCAGATGAAGGTCAGACAGGTAGCAAAACGGATGTAGACAATAGCAGAAAAGATGAGTGAGACATATGCACGAACCAAACTCAAGAAAAGGACACCAACAACTGGGCGCGGAGAGCAGGAAACGGCATCCTTAAAAAGGTCCCGCAATGGATTGGAGGAGCACAATTACCCTTTGCACGCTGGCCCTTTAAATTCAGGGAACTGATGTGCGTGCACGTGTTGAGGAAGATGCAGAGGAGCGCACCTGCTAAGGAGGAAGCAGGACAGGAGCAGGTGAGCACGGGACAGGCAGGAGCTGGGAGCGAACAGCAGCCCTAGGCGCAGCGTGGAGACGACCCGCAGCCGGGTAACAGACATGCCCACGGTCTGGGAGTCGGACCGCAGCACGAGCTGTTACTGGAGTATTTGGTTGAATATAGAATCTGCAGATAAAATTGTAAACTGAGATACAATTCCTGATATGACTTGTTATCATTGTAACAATATCTATACAGAGGTGTTATTAAATATGTATGTCTGTCAATTAAAATTGAAGGGGTTGTCTTTATGTAATAATTTGAAAGTACTGATGCCATGATAAACTACAAAAACTCATAGCCTCATTTTCACCTTTGTTCCAGCACTAACTCTGTGGGATGTCTCTCTTCTGTCCTTTGTTTAACTCCTTAACGACCGCCCACCAACTATAATCGGTGGGTGGTACGTGTCTACTAAAGACGTCGCTGCACAAATAGGAGGTTTGTGGCTCGCAGCACAGCAGCTGCACTAGGAACAAAGCTGTAGTTAACAGCTCCGTTCCTAGAGCAGTCTATGTTAGCACCAGGAAGTGGAGGAAACCTCCGATACTCGGCGCTTAACACTTTGATTGCCGCGGTTCTGACCGCAGAATAATCAAAGGTCATTCCTCTGCTTCATCGAGTGGTCGGGACTCCCGATGACCCATAGGAGCCCAGGGAATGTCTGTTCAGTCAGCTCTGGGGACCTAGAGTAGCCCCAGGGCTCTCTGTTTAACAAGCCTGCAGTAAAGGCAAACTGTGTGCTGCTCTGATTGCTGCCTGTGTGAAACCCACAAAGATTGTAATGTATTAGCATATTCATGTATGCTAATAGATTACCAAGTGTAAAAAAAAAATGTACATTAGTTATCCCTTAATGGTATTTAAAAAAGTAAAAAACATAAAGTGTAGAAAAAAATAAAATAAATAATAATAAAAAAATAATAAAAAAATTATTGTGCATCCATTACACAAAATGAAAAAAAACTTCACATATAAGGTATCCACACAACCATATTAAACTGTAGAATTCATATAACAGGTTATTTAGTGAGAAATATGAATAGTGTAATATAATAATTAAAAATAAAATAAAAAAAAATAAAAATCTGCAGTAATTTATATGTAAACTCACACTATGTCCCCAAAAAGTACAGCTTCTCCTGGATAAATCAGTTCTTCTACAACTGCATAATTAAAAAAAAAATAAAAAAGTTACGACTGTTGAAATGCAGGGTGGCAAAAACTAAAATATTTTGCTGGTCATTAAGGCCTTTTCAGGCCTGGGGCTTAAAGGCAACCTGTCACATAGGTTATGCCCCTCTTGCTGATACAGCACAAGCTAGTGACAGACCTGCTGTTTCAGCGCTGTGCCTCTTATTCTATAGCGAAGCTGTCGTTTTAGAGTATTATACCTCCTCAAATCTTTTTCATGAGTAGGTGTTAATCTCCGCTCCACCAACGGCTAGCCCCGCCTACTGACAGTTATTTCACAGGTTTTTCTACCTATTCAAAGTAATAGGATTTGTCAAGTTGAGTGTGGGCAGGGCTAGCATCAGGTGGCGGGGGTTATGTACAAAAAACAGACACTCTGAAAGACTACTCAAATAACTCTTCTGCTGAAAACTGCAGATTTTGAGCAATAAATACACAAAAACTACAGCATCTTACAGAAATAAGGGACACAGCGCTGGAAACAGCAGGTCTGTCACTAGCTTGTGCTGCTCTCAGCCTGGGGGGCAAAAACTATGTGACAGGTTCTCTTTAAGATGTTAATTCTGCCAATGGCACTCAAAACAACACCTGGGGAGCCACTGATTGGCTGCATCTGTCATGTGCCACTGCCTGACATCACTATAAGGCTATGTTCACACGGCTTATTTCGGGCCGCATTTCGCAGCGTATTTTGTGGCATACTGCGCTTAATACGCGGGGAAATGCGCCCCATAATTACGGTAATCCATAGCTCTCATAGAGAGCCACAATACATTGTGTACATACCCTTAGAAGCTGTTCACTTCCATACAATATCAGGCAGTGGCCAAGCAGAATGAGGAATGACGGGGCCTAAGGTTGACTGATTTAGTAATTGATAAGGATTCCAGTGGTGGGACCCCTAGCAATCACACATTTATTACCTATTCTGTGAATAAGTGATAAATGTCCAAAGTGGGAAAAAAACCCTTTAAGTAAGATTTCAGGGTTTCCATGAATACTCGTTTTTCCAAAGACCTACACTTTGCCAAGAGTTTCTCTGGTTTTCATTTGATATTAGGTTAGATACTATTATTTTTTCCTAACAATAAAGGCAGCCAAAAATATAAAAAAAAAAAAGATATATTACAGGAAGTAAAAAGAACACATGCCTATTTTTACTAATATATTTTTGACAAAATCTAAACTTGTCTAATATGCATGACTACATCTACACTATAAAACATTTTTGGTTTTGGATTATTTATTGTATTTTATACAAATCATGTGTGACTGAGCACCTTTCATCAACTAGTACTCCTTTTATGAAAACAACTGGAGGAATATTGTTAAACCATTCCTGGTTAAACCAAGTAATCAGAAGTGCCCGGAATCTCCAGATTAAAAGATTACATCTGGTGAAATAATTGTGGTGTTTCTAGACAATGAGGCTGATGTTTACAATTTTTTCTCATGCTTATGAGGTTTAACATCTAAGAGCCTTTGTCATATAGATAGGAAAGCTGGTGTAATCAGACTATGCCTAGAAAAGTTATTATGCCTGATGATACAAGATAAAAATATCCTGATC
This sequence comes from Phyllomedusa bahiana, assembly GCA_025379985.1. Taxonomy (NCBI): domain Eukaryota; kingdom Metazoa; phylum Chordata; class Amphibia; order Anura; family Hylidae; genus Phyllomedusa; species Phyllomedusa bahiana. The sequence goes on along the minus strand of JAODAL010004689.1, from coordinate 136,628 downwards.
TCAGCAGTTTTTTCGTGTGCTCAATCTGTAAAAATAGATTAGAAAAATGTTTTAGTAGGAAACATACTAAATAATATGTCAATTGCATTATTATACACACTGTCCTTTATATCTATATATTTTTATAGGAAAATAGAACCCTTCTTTTGTACCATCCTTCACACTACTTGATCTAAAATTCAAAAGCAAGTAACTTTACAAATACAATAAAAACCCAGACAAAGCATTGGTACGAAACGCACGTCGGGTCCTTGTAGGTAACCAGTGGCAATTAGATACCTTTTTGCACTTGCACTTTATTATTGAGTATTATTCATCAACTGTTTTATACAGTATATATATGTATATATATAGTTATAGAATATATATAATATACACCATATATATATATATATATAATATATATATAATATTAAAATCTATATATATATAATATATAGATATATATATATATATATATATATATTATTTGCACCTGCTCCTTGTTACATGTGTATCTTATTCATTATATTAATTATATTATTGTATCATGTATTGTATATGTACTGTTTTCCATGATCAATGTGTTTATGAAAGATTCATAAATTCTCATGGTGATAGTGTTTTACCATACCTTTTTGTAATGGCCATTCATAAGTGTGAAATGGGAAAACCCCTGTAATTTCTGCATCCAGTTCTGCTACTTGAATGTGTCAATTACAATAATAATAAAAATTAGATTTGGAGCTTTTAACTTAAAAATCCAATTTATATTTTAATCTTTGGTGCCGCTATCTACACCAATTGTGATATGTAAAAACTGTAAACAAATGGAGAAGCTTCTTTTATTTCATTATTCTTTGTTTTGGCTGCTTGTTTTATTCAAATAGTCTGAAACCCAGAAAACACCCTAGTTCTGTCCTGTTATAATGTCTATTTGGGCGTACCTTAGGTGACCTTGATTAAAGGGGTTTTGCCATAAAGTCATTTCATACCTGCTTTATCCAGCTTAAGCTTTCGGTGTGCTTAAAGGGGGGAGTGTGTGATTTGTTTAAAATGCATATCATGTGACTCAGCAGGCGACATCACCATGCCTTTTCCCACAGTGTGCTCAATCTGGTCAAACAAAGGTCTGTTTATATAAACAGCTGTAAGCAGTTACAAAGTAGCTGAGTGGTTAGCACTTATGCTTTCCAACATATGGGTTCAAGGTTTAAAGGGGTTGTCTCACTACATTGATTCATCTTACCTCAGTCCTATTTTCTTGGTTTCATTTTGAATTCAGGGGCGTGTTTACTGGCTTCTGCTACGCTGCTGAGGACACCAGGTCTGTAGCTATAGCAACCACTGCTGACAGCCTATCATGAGAGATAGGACAGGTCTGTAGCTATACGATAAACACCGGAGAAGCTGATACAGCCCTGCAAGAAGGGGATATCTAAGAGTAAAGAGTACAGGAGTAAATGACAAGGACCCTGGGATTGAACACTCGCTCAGCAGTGAGTGTGGTGATTACTAAGCAGGGAAAAGACTGACACTAGCTGCCTGAAAGGAGGGGTGATGTCTGAGCATGTGCGGCAAGACTAAGGAGCTCTCGCCCCTCCACTAGAGACGAGCTCTCGTATCCACTAGAGACAAGCTGTACACTATGGATCACTAAGGTAGCAGCTAAAACAAAAATGGTACAGAATTTGTAATAATGATGAATGCTGAAAATGTTTGCAAGCTTCCCATGTCACTTTTACTTTGTGGTTACACCCCTTTAATAAAGCAGAAATATAAAATCCCATACAATAAAGTTGAAATTTGTGGTGTACTAATTATAAACAAAACACAGAAAAAAACTGGAACGCTTTTATTGTACCTGCCCCTTTAAAAAAATAAAAGAACTTAAACAATAACTTATTTCTACCCCAAAAGTTTAAAAAAATTACATCTTGTGAGAAAAAAAAACATATAATGATCAAATGATCATGATCATGAGTATAGTAAGTGATAAGCTCAATAAGCTCATTTTCAGATCACTACATATACATTTTAACCAATTTTACTAAAAAGAACCACATTAACATACTCCGTTTAGATTTTTTAGCTTTACCAATTACAGTTGTGAAATTAAGCTTTTTCAAAATATATCTACCTAAAAGAAAACCAAAAATATAAAGTCATCATGCTAGTACAGTAATAAGTTTTAATAATTTCAGTTTACTATATACACCTTTTATTTAATTTTATGATAAAAAACACAAACACAATCAGTTTAATCTACCAATTAAAGTTGTGAAATTAAGCTTTTCTAAATGGTACTGTTGAAACCAGAAATTTACATACACTATATAAAAAGACACAAAGCATGATTTATCTGCAATCTGCCATAAAATCAGAATAAATCTTCCCCATTTTAGGTCAATTAGGATTACCAAAACTATATTTGCCAAATGCCGGAATAATGAATGACAGAGAATTTTTAAAGGCATTTTTATTACTTCCTGCAAGTCAAAAGTTTACTTACACAGGATTAACATGCCTATAAAACACCTTGAGACAGCCTATTGATGATGTCATGTCTTTGGAAGCTTCTGAAAGGATTTTTATTGGCAACATCTGAGTATAGAGACACACCCACCTGTGGAGTGTATTTATATAATGCACCCCAGAAACACAATGCTTCTGTTGTAGACATCATGGAAAGTCTAAATAAATCACCAATATATCAGAAGAGAATTGTGGACGTTGCACAAGTCTGGAATCGATCGCTGGGGTGCAATTTCCAGATACCAGAAGGTACCTCGTTCATCTGTATTAACAATTATACACAAGTACAAACAAGATGGGAATGTCTAGCCATCATACCGCTCAGGAAGGAGTCAGGTATGAGTCTCAGAGATAACTGTGCTTTGGTCCGACATGTGTATATCAACTCAAGAACAAAAGCAAAAGACCCTGTGAAGATGCTGGCACAAGCTGGTAAATTTTGTCATTATCCACAGTAAAAAAGAGTACTTATCAAACATGGGCTAGATGGGTCACTCTGCCATGGAAGAAGGGTCCATTACTCCAAAAGGAAATATATAAACAGCCATGGTTAATGTTTGCAAATGCAACTTGGAAAACAAAGACCTACATTTTAGAGATATGGTACTATGGGTCCCAACAAGAACTTAAAATTGAACTGATTGGCCATAATGAACCATTGTTACGTTTGTAAGTGAAAAGGGAGAAGCTTGAAGCCCTAAGAACACAATCCCATCTGTAAACATGGGGTACAGCAACATGTTGTCAAAAAAAACATAATGGGAACAGCACAAAAATTCCACATAAGACCATTAAAAGGTCAATAAAAATGCAAAGCCCGTCCCAAGGCGAGCAAGCCTCAACTCACCACTGTAGGATACAAAAAGAGGGTTTGGACGACAGCATAGTAAAAGAGGAACAGCTTTATTCCAGAGTGAGAAACCCATCACAACGTTTCGCCCGTCAGTGATGGCCTTTTCAAGCAGCTGCTTGAAAAAGGCCATGCACGGGCAGGCCCGAAACGTTGTGATGGTGTTTCTCACTCTGGAATAAAGCTGATTACTGCTTTTACTATGCTGTCGTCCAAACCATCTTTTAGCATCATGTTGTGGGGATGTTTGTTGTAGGAGGGACTGGTGCACTTCACAAAATAGATGGCATCATGAGGAAAGAAGATTATGTGGCAATACTGAAGCAACATTTTAAGACATCAGCCAGGAAGTTTAAGCTTGGGTGGAAATGGTTCTTCCAAATGGACAATGAACTGAAGCACACTGCCAAACTGGTTACAAGGTGGCTTAAGGATAACCAAGTCAATGTTTTGGAGTGGCCATCACAAAGCCCTGATCTCATTCCTATTGAAAATTTATGGGCAAAGCTGAAAAGGTAGGTGCAAGCAAGGCAACCTACAAACATAGCTCAGTTACACGAATTCTGTCAGGAGAAAGGGGCCAAAATTCCTACCAACTATTGTGAGAAACTTATGGAAGGATATCAAAAGCGTTTGACCCTAGTCAAACAGTTTAAGGGTGATGCTACCAAATACTAATGAAAACTTTAGACTTTGCAGAAAGTAATAAAAATGCCTTTAAAAAATGTCTCCACTTTCCATTTGAGGATGCCCCACAATTGCTCAAGAGGGTTTAGTTCTGGAGACATATTTGGCCAGTCCAGCACCTTTACCCTCATTTTCTTTAGCAAGGCAGTGATCGTCTTGGAGGTATGTTTGAGGTCATCATGTTGAAATACAGCCCTGCGGCCCGGTTTCAGAAGAGAGGGGATAATACTCTGCTTCAGTATGTCACAGTACATTTTGGCATTCATGGTTCCCTCAATGAACTGTAGCTCCCCACAGCTGGCAGCACTCATGCAGCCCCAAACCATGACACTTCCACCATCACGCTTGACTGTCTTTCTACTTCTCACCTGATTGCCGCCACACATGCTTGATACCATAATAAGTTTATCTTGGTCTCATCAGACCACAGGAAATGGTATCAGTAATTCATGTCCTTAGTCTGCCTGTCTTAAAAAAACTGTTTGCGGGCTTTCTTGTGCATCATCTTTAGAAGAGGCTTCCTTCTGGGACGACAGCCATGCCGACCAATTTGATGCATTGTGCGTCGTATGGTCTGAGCACTGACAGGCTGACCACCCACTCCTTTAACCTCTGCAGCAATGCTGGCAGCACTCATACATCTATTTTGAAAGGATAACCTCTGGATATGATGCTGAGCATGTGCACTCAACTTCTATGACTGATCATAATGACACCTGTTCTGAGTGGAACTTGTCCTGTTAAACCGCTGTAAGGTCTTGACCACCGTGCTGCAGTTCAGTTTCAGGGTGTTGACACTCAGCTTATAGCCTTGGCCATCTTTATGTTTAGCAACATTTTTTTTTCAGATCCTCAGACAGTTCTTTGTCATGAGGTGCCATGTTAATCTTCCAGTGACCTGTATGAGAGTGTGAGAGTGAAAACACCAAATTTACCACACCTGCTCTCAATTCACACCTGAGACTTTGTAACACCAATTAGTCACATTTAACAGCAATTTAGACAATGATGGCTGTGTATTGAGTTATTTTGAGGGCAAACAAACTTTACACAGTTTTACAAGCTGTTCACTGACTACATTGTATCAAAGTGTCCTAACATCAGTGTTGTCCCATGTAGAGATATAATACAATATCTACAAAGATGTGAGAAACTAAGCTTTTTCAAATGATATTTAGCTGAAAACAGAGAAACAAATTTTTGCTGTTTATTTAGTTTATAATCAAAATACTTTCCATGTTCCACACAAGTGTTTTCTTTGCTGAGCTTTCTCGTTGGGATCCATTCTTATGCACGTCCTTATTTTTATAGTAATGTTCCCCTGAAGCTTATTGTCAAGTTGTTTACAAAATGTGATAACATTAGCTTCTATCCAAAGCTGCCTTCTATCCAAATCCACTAGAAAATGATTGTGGGCTCTCTCTAACCTATGGCATCTTTTACTATCAGACATTCCTGGTTTTCTACACAGATACAGTGTGACAAGTTGTTTTCTTCCTGGTTGTGGCCTGTGATTGGACGCTTTGTATAAAGTAAGCTTATTCTCTACCCAGCTACCAAGTCAGAATTACAGACTCAGACACACAACTGGCGAGGTCAATCTGGGTTACAGTCAAAGTGATAATGCTTTAATGTAGAAAAGGTTTAAGAGTTTAATGCAGCCTCAGCCCTGTTGTTTTCTAGCTGACCTGCTGCAAAACTAAGACAAAAAAAACATCTGATAGAAATACTATTGATGATATCTGGTAATTTTTCAGTATTGCCCTACAGAGGAAACCATGAGAAATGTTGGAGAAGTTAAGAGCAAATCATCTCTAGCAGTCAGACCTGATCACATCACAGATGCTGAATACGAGAAACGCCTAGACCACTAGATAGATTTCCAAGTCACATTAGGTCTGTCAAGTAGTTTAAATGGAAAATATTTTTGTAATGCTTTCCTACTAGAAGCATGTGCCATTGTGGTGCCCTGTGTAAATGCAAGGTTGTTCACAAATTTTATTTTAAAAACTAAATTTTAATCTGAATTCAGTGAAAGAAAAATCATACAGTGTATAACAAATTAAAAAAATACACCTTTCAGCTCCGAATAAGTAAACTTAAATTACTTTAGGAAATTGTTGTATATTAAATAGCCTAATGTAGTACAGTTAGAATTTTTTTTTTTCAAATTCCAAATTCTTTTTAAAAAAATAAATTTTAATCTGAATTCAGTGAAAGAAAAATCATATATTTTATAACAAAATAAAAAAATACACCTTTCAGTTCCGAATAAGTAAACTTAAACTACTTTAGGAAATTGTTGTATATTAAAAAGCCTAATGTAGTACAGTCGTAAAAAAAAACATAAGTGAAGCCGTTGGAATTAGGCAACATTCACATGTTTTTGCCTTTCGTTTGTGGTAACTGTCAAGATACTATAAATATTCATCCCAATGGATACCATGGCAGGTTGGCGATGGAGCCATTGACTTGTACAGGGCTACATTTGGACTACATTTGTCCTATTTATTGAAAAAGTCTGGTCTCTTCCTGGACACAAAAATATGGTGGATTAAGTTTTTTTTTTTTTTTTTTTTAATAGTTGAATGTTTAGTAATTTTTGTAAGTAGTAACACCATAGGTTATATACATGGTAAGAGAGTAAACAACCACATGAATTGATTCTGGAGGAGGACAAAAATCGTCCTAAGGCTATGTCTACACAGCAATGTAAAATGCCGTCCAAAATCTGACACTAATTTAACATAGCTGTATTACGCTGCACCGCCGTTTTTTGTGCTATAAACCCGCAGTCAGTTTTCGGATTTCCCACATCCCCAGTACATTGGGGCCACGGGACTCCAATGGGAGTCCCGTGGAATAAAGAACAGATTGTATATTCGGCCAGCTGGCGGTTTAGGAGACCATTAGTAAAAGAAATCTCTGCTGTGTATACTACAGCACGGATTTTCTGTCGAGGTCTACACAGTACTAGGTTGAGTCGGATTTTCATTGGATTTAAAATACTGAATCCGCTGAAAATCTGAACAAAAATCTGTGCTGTGTAGACATAGCCTAAAAAGTATGTAGAAAATTCCAGCAACAAGTCACTATATTAACCCCTTCCCGACATGGGACGTATGCATACGTCCTAACGGGAAGTGACTTCCCGCAAATGGATGTATGCATACGTCCTGGCGATCGTGCGGGCTTGTGGGCGATCCTCGCACGATCGCAACATGGGACCAGCGGTATATTACCGCTGGCCTCATGCTGCATCATCCCCTGGCCGGAGTGAGCTCCGGACACGGGTGTTTAACCCCTTAACTCCGACGATCAATTAAGATCGTCGGAGCTAAGTCGCAGGCAGGAGGAGGGAGCCCATTCTGCCTGCTTCAGTCGCGCTGCTGCACGAGAGTGAAGCAGCGATCGCTTACCAGCCGGCTCCGGGAACTGAAGATCACTTCCCGAAGCCGTCTGTGACGTCACGATACCCACAATGCATTGTGGGCATCGTGACTGACAGTTGTCATGGCGATCAGTACACAGTAGTAATACTGTGTACTGGCCTGCCTTCTAACAGCAATCTTCGGAAGATCTGAATAAATCCCCTATGGGGAAAAGTAAATAAAAGTGTAAAAAGGTAAAAAAAAAGTTAAAAAAAAGTGAAAAAAGTAAAACAAAAAATAAAATAAAAACACATACACCGCCCTTTTCACCTTTACAAATGCCAAACGCCCCAAAAGAGATATTTGGTATCGCCATGTGTGTAACGACCTGTCCTATAAATATGTCATATCAATTAACCCGTACGGTGAATACTGTTAAAATAAATAAATAAATAAATCAAAGAATTGCGATTTTTGTTCATCCCGCAGCACATAAAATGGAATAAAAAGCGATCAAAAACTCATATAAACGGCAAATTTGTACCAACTACGGTTCATCCTGCAAAAAAAAGTCCTTACACGTCTCTGTATACGGAAAAATAAAAAAGTTATGGCTCTCAGAAGACAGCGATGCATAAAAATTGTTTTACACAATAAAAACACTTTTTTTTTTTTAAGTGTTTCAACAAAAAAAAAATTTAAAAAATTTGGTACGCCAAAAACGACGCCCACAGAGTCAGCTAACGTCATATACTGCACAGTGGCGCGTTAAAAATAAAAAAAAAACACTCCTGGATTGCATATTTTCGCACCCTGTTTTCCAAAAAAGGGGTTTAAAAGAAAAAAAAATTTGTCTCCAAAAAAAAATACCAATAAAAAACGTTAACTCATCCCCAAAAAAACAAGCCCCAAAAAATCCTACAAAAAAAAATAAAAAGAGGTTTCCAACTAGGGGGTGAAAAAATGTGTTTTCCTTTTGAAAAAAAAGTTTTTTTATGTGTAAAAGCAAAAAAACATGAAAAAAAAAAAATTTGGGTATCACGAACGTTTTCCCCCGCTGAGTAAAGCTATATGTCATTTATACCACACGGTGACCCGAAAAAAATAAAAATAAAAAACACTCCAGGAATGCTGTTTTTTTTTCAAATCCTCACAAAAACCTTTTAAAAAGTGATAAATTTCATATGCCCCCATAATGGTATAATAAAAACCAACTACCCCACAAAAAACAAGCCCAAAATCGCCCGTATAAAGAAAAATAAAAAAACATGGTGAAAGAATAGGACAACCATAAAAAACGCAAATTTTTTAACCTTTTTCTATTGTTAAAAAAAATAAAACAAAAAAAAAGAATAAAATTTATTCATTGAAATTTGTACCGACCCCCTAGTAAATTTTACCCTGTCATTTTTTCCCTACGGCAAACATTGTAAGAATGAAGCCCAAATAAAGGCGGAACTGGTTTTTTTTTTCCCCCCATTTTCTACCCCAATACGAAAAAGTACTATGGAACCCTGTGCGAAAAAATGCACAGTACACCCCTAATGAGATCCTTGGGGGGGTTTTGAATCCAAAATGGGGCGACTTCGGGAAGGTTTCACCTTTTGGATTTGGGGGGCTTTGTAAATGCACATGGCCCCACCAAAACTGCTTCCAAAAGCCAAATGGGCCTCCCCCCCTTGTACCCCCCTGCCATGCGCCCAAACAGCATTGCACCACACATAGGGTCTGCCAAAAAAAGGAAGAAATTATGTAACAATTTTGAGGCATTTTTTCAGGTTTTCCCTTTTAAAAAAAAAACATTTTCAGCCTAAAATTTCAGTGTGTTGGAAAAAAAAAATTTTAATTTTCACAGTAACAGCCTAAAAAAAATTTTGAAACCCCTGTGGGTCGATATATCACTGCACCCCTGGATAATTCCTTAAAAGGGGGGTAGTTTTCCAAAAAGGCCTTTTTTGGAGATTTTTAGTTTTTTGCACCCAAGGGCTGAAAACCCGAAAAAGGGGCCTAAATAAAAAGAATAAAAAATGAGACCCCAGAGTCTGGTTGGTGCTTTCCCTACTCTGGGGGGTTGTGGTTGAGCCAAATCCGCACTAGGCCCAAATGGGATTCTCGAAAAGGCAAATCTGGGGTCAATATAAAATTGCACTTCCCCCGATCACATCTACTGGTTTTTGTAAAATGGTAAAAATTGAAAAAGGGAAAAAAAAATAAATTTTTAAATTTCACCTCCACTTTGCTTTTAAATTCCCGTGAAACACCAATGGTTAATAAACTTCCTAAATGTTGTTTTTAATACTTTAAGGGGTGTAGTTTCTTGATAAGTCCTTTATGGGGGGGATCAACATACAGGGCAATCAAGTCACGTTTTAACGGGGGAGGGGGGGAAAGCGGGGATGGGGCCCACTGGACCCCTGCCGGGGTTGCTCCAGGGGGCGTTAACGTGGCCACGGCATTGCTTTCAAAGCCTTTTTGGTAAGGTTGGCTACCCCAAAGCCCCCCAGGTGCAACCCCAGAGCAGTCCCCACAGGGGCCCGCTAAACCCAGACAGGCCGGGAAAGCCCTAAAGTTTGGCACCAACAGGATAAGGGAACAAGAAACACAGACAGGATAGATATGGCGGGAAACAGAAAAAACCCAACAGACAGGAAAAAAACAAAATGGTTTCCAAAAGAATTAAACAGAAGCCCGGGTAAAAAAAACAGACTGACTGGAAACAACACCCAGAACAAAAATAAAAGACAAGGGGCTAGGACCGGGAAAGGGGAAAACAACCCATGACCGGGCAAAAAACACAGGCAGAGAACAAGGAAAGGGAAAACCCACAAAACTTTGGAAAACGGGGACAGCAAAACAAGCAGGAACTAAGCATTAACATGGAAAAAGAAGTCACAGAAAAAGGGTGCAGACAAAACACTTTGGAAACCAACATGGAGACTAACCAAACATAGAGGAAACCACAAGGACACCAACAAGAAGACAAAACACAGGAACAAGGCCCCCCGTACAGGGGGTACAACCCGTACAACCCGTACCGGGCCCCGGGGGGAAAAAAGGGGCCCCCTTCAACAGAACCCCCTTTTTTCAACTTTTTTCTTTTTTTTTCTCCCAAAACTTTGACACGGCCAGCCGAGCCCGGCCTACAAAAAGGGAAAAACCTGCCCCTGCCCGGGGCCCGGGGGCAATTTTACAGAGGGGGGGGGGGGGGGCCCGCCTCTGCGCCCCCCTTTCCCTCCGCGCCGCGGGGCCCGGGGGGGCGGGCGGAGCGGGGGCCTTTGGGGGGGGGGGGGGCCCCCGCGCTCCCGGCTTTCCCCCCCCAGTAGTGAAAAAGAGAAAACAACAAATTACAATTGGCCCCTATGCCCGCTGTCTGCCGGGGCCGGGCCCGCCTCCCTTCTGTGGGGGGCCCGGGGCCTGGAAAAAGTTTTTTAATCTTGAGGCCCCGCCCCCCCGGGGGGAGCTTCAAAGGGATTCAAACTGTTTCCCCCCCATCCCCCCGCAGGGGAGAGGGGCACGGGGGTGAGAGAGAGAGGAAAGGGGTCCCGACTTCGGCAAAAAAGGCGCGCACAGCGCACATGAAAGTAGATGATTTGCACAGTGCGCACCGAGCGGCCGGGACCTCCTCCTGAAGCGGTGCCCCCCCCGGCCCCTCCATCCATGACTGTGGGGGGCCCCCCCCTTTGGCACCCCCGGGCCCCCGCCTTAAATGTGGGGGGCCCCGTTAGTCAAACCCACCTACAGGAAGGGCCCCCAATACGGGGGGGCTATGCCTACCGGGGGGCCCTAAAACGGGGGGGGGGCTATGCCTACAGGGGGGCCCCTAACTGGGGGGGGGTATGCCCAGAGGGGGCCCAAAACTTGGGGGGCTATGCCTAAAAGGGGGGCCCAAAAAAATTTCCGGGGGGGAACTATGCCTAAAAGGGGGGGCCCCAAAAAACGGGGGGGGGCTAACCCCCGTTAGGGAACCCACCTACAGGGGGCGCAAAAACTGGGGGGGGGGGGGAAATATTGGCCCACAGGGGGCCCTCATACTGGGGGGGGCTATGCCTCACGGGGGGCCCAAAAACGGGGGGGGCTATGCCTACAGGGGGGCCCCCAAAAAAAGGGGGGGGTATGCCCCACAGGGGGCCCTAATCCGGGGGGGCCAAAGCCTACAGGGGGCACAAAAACTGGGGGGGGTATGCCAAAAGGGGGGCCCAAAAACTGGGGGGCCCATCCTACAGGGGGGCCCAAATTTCTTGGGGGGGGGAATAGCCTACAGGGGAGCCCCAATAAATGGGGGGGACAAAGCCCCCTTTGGGAAACCCCCCTACAGGGGGGCCCCAAAATGGGGGGAACAAGGCCAAAAGGGGGCCCTAATACTGGGGGGGGGCTATGCTACAGGGGGGCCCTTTAAAACTGGGGGGGGGCTAAGCCAACCCGGGGGGGGCCCCAAAACTGGGGGGGGCTATGCCTACAGGGGGGGGGGGCCCAAAAACGGGGGGGGGAAACCCATCCCACAGGGGGCCCTATTAAATTTGGGGGGGAAATATGCCTTTCAGGGGAGCCCTTTAAAACTGGGGCGGGGACTAAAGCCTACAGGGGGCCCCATTTTCGGGGGGGGTGGGGAAAAAGCCTACAGGGGAACCCGAGGGGGGGAACTATGCCCACAGGGAGACCCCGATACTGGGGGACTAAATTTTTACAGGGGGCCCTGAGGGGGGGGGAAACCCGCCCAAAAAGGGGCCCTAAAAACTTGGGGGGGGGTATGCCTACGGGGGGGCCCCCAAAACGGGGGGGATTTTGCCCCACAGGGGGCCCTGGAAAAGGGGGGGGAAAAAATTCCTACAGGGGGGGCCAAATAAATGGGGGGGAAAAGGGCTATGCCCACAGGGACCCCTGAGGGGGGGAAACATCCCACGGGGGGCCCTAATACTGGGGGGGGCTATGCCTACGGGGGGGCCCCTAATATTGGGGGGGCTATGCAACGGGGGGCCCTAAACGGGGGGGCGGAAACTAGCCTACAGGGGGGGGCCCGTAAAATTTATTTGGGGGGGGGGCTTGCCACGGGGGCCCAAAAAAGGGGGGGGGGGAAATATGCCAAAAGGGGGCCTTAAAAACTGGGGGGGGGGAGGACTACCCTACAGGGGCCCCAAAACTGGGGGGGGGACTATTCTGCCTACAGGGGTCTTTTTAATTTTACGGGGGGGGGGGACTTTTCTGCCTACGGGGGGACCCTAATTTACAGGGGGAGGATATTCTGCCTACAGGGGTCTCTAATTACAGGGGGGGGGACTTTTTCTCCCTACAGGGGGGCCCAAATCACGGGGGACATTCTTATAGATTGTTATTTTGGGAGATATGTGGTGATATGTGGCGGAAAATTTTAGGTGCTTGTAATTTTGTTTTTTTTGGGATATTGGTTTTGGTATACTGGTTTGTAAATAACAATGGTGGCCAGTCAGCATATGGAGTGTAGGTGGCGGTATTATTTAGAATTTAAAATTTTTGTTGTTTGGGATTTTTGGGGTGGGGGATACTGCTTGCTATAACATTATAATGGTGAATGTGGAGGTATTTGTGGACCTTTTAAACCCCGCGAGAACTAAATCCAAAAACAATGGCACAATTGCATTTTTTTCTTGTGACCCCCTCCCCCCAATTTTTTTTTATTTTTCTGGTGTGGCGATGGGTGGGGCTCTGGCGTTACGGCCGGGGCGGGTGTGGGTGGCGCATGGGTTTGGGTCGGCCGGGGGGGGGAGGGGGGCAGATGCTCCAGCTGTATGGGGCCCTAAAATTTCTGATGGCGGCCCTGCACAGGAACAACAGACTACACCAAGAGACAACATGACACAACAAGGATCAGGCAGGGAGTGTGAAGAGAAGCAGGCTTATAAACCCACAGGTGGAAGGGGATTGGCAGAGGAAGCCCCAGCCCGCTGCACACTGTGGGAATAAAGGAAGGGAAGATGTGGCCGCCGCCCTCTATAGAGACAGGGAAACAGGGCAGCAGCCAAGATGGAGAAGCAGCATGGCCAGCATGAGAAGGCCGCACAGCAATCACAGGTGAGTAAGCAGCGGCTACAGGAGCGCACACAGCGACACTGCAACAGGAAACAGATCTGCGATAGGAACATAGGTACGACTGCGGTTCGCAGCAGAGGCCGCAGCGTAAGGACAGGAACCTGGCACGGACCGGGACACACGTTAGAACTGGACTGGTCCCTAAAAAATGTATATTGCAAATTTTCTTGAAAATTTAAAAATTACTACTAAATTTCTAAGCCCCCTAAATGATGTAAATTAAAAAAAAGACATTTAAAAAAAGATGCCAACCTACAGTAGACATATGGTAAATGCTCGTTATAAGCTATTTTGAGTGGAATAACTATCTGTCTAAGGCCTCGTTCACACGGCTTATTTCAGAACGTATTTACATCGGATTGCCGATCGTAAATACGTTCTGAAATCAGTTGAAAATTAGTTGCAAATAAGTGCCACTAAGTGTGGCACGTATTTGTAACTGATTTCCCGACTGATTCACCATCTCCAATCATTGTAGGTGGTGAATCAGTCCGTAAATAATTGACATGTGAATTGTTTTTCCGTCCGGATTGCCGTAGTCAATCCGCGGCGGCAATCAGGCACGGAACTACGCGTCGTGTGAACGACGAGCCGTATTTTCTATTGAAATCAATAGAAAATAGGCTGTTACTTATTTCTGACTGATTTGCCGACGGATTGACGATCGTCAATCCGTCGGCAAATCCGCGGCGAAATAAGCCGTGTGAACGAGGCCTAACACACAGAAATTTTTGAAGTTTGAAAATGGTAGATTTTTCAAATTTTTCACGATTCTTTGATATTTTTCACAAATAAACAAGCACTTTTTGGACCAAAACTTCTTACTATCTTAAAGCACAATGTGTCACGAGAAAACATTCTCTGAATCACATGGATAGGTTAAATCGTCAAAAAGTTATTCTCACGTACAGTAACACATGGCAGATTTCAAAAATGGGGCTCTGTCAGAGAGGCCAAAACTGGCTCCGGTGTTAAGGGGTTAAATTGTATAGAGTAGAAAATCAAAGCAACCAGACAAAAGACAGGATACACTAGGGACCAAAAGAAAAAAAGAAACAAACAAAATCAAATAATATCAAGAGGTCAAGGGGATCCAGTAGGAATTTCATGAGGGCCAAAACTCCCCAAAAACTTCCATGTTATGTAAATAAGTTTATCCTTAAATAGAAGTTGTTCAGACTTGATGGGATCCTCTGTTTCCAAAAAGCTGCTAGTAGACATTTTGCTGCTGCAAGGATATGTAATAGGAGGTTTGGCTATCCTTCTAAGCATATCCGTAGGAGGAACATTTAGAAAAATAAACTGAGGGATCCAAAGAAATTCTACAATGCAAGACGTTAAACAACACAACCACGTTTTTGTGTTTGGTGCAGGAACAAGACATGTTCCATAATAGGGCAAACATAGTCTAAATAGCACTATGTTTGCTCTAACAAGTCAATGACTAAGGGTTCACACATTTTTTTTCTTCTTGCGATTGTACTCCAACAGCCTTTTTAATATGCATTAAAGGCTATGTACATTTTTTTGTAACTCTTTTTATTTATTTAACACAATTAAAATTAAAAATAAAACAACTTTATAAAGTGTCTTTGGTAAAAGATTTAGTATGATGTTGTGTCGACAGCTCTTATATAGGCTTATATCTATATCTACGGTAATTACCTTTCATTTGGCTTCTTCATTAAATGGGTATTGCCACGATGTAATGTTGACGTGGGATCCTCCAAAATGGGTATTTAATTACTTTTCTAAATATATGTGATTACAAAAATTGCAGCCTGAGAGAGCTACAGGCTGCCTTACCCTCCCCCTTAGTTACTTAAAAAAGCTTCTATTAGATACACCAAAACAAGAGCCCGGGCCGGCTTGCGCGGGGGAAACTTCTTACTATGAGACTGAGCTGCAGAACACAAGGCCCCGGGGTAGAAATATTTTGTGTTTTGTATACAAAAAACCACTATTGTATTTCTTATCTGAGAATCCCGCTTATCTAAAGATAGGGAACAGAAGCGTTTTCAAAGGCTGGGAGAAAGCTGTTGTCTTTTGTATACAGAATCCACTAGTTGAGTTTGTTATTTGAGTGAACATTTCACACGATCCCTTAGCCCCTCTGTGCTCGGCGGGTTCTCTCGCTCTCTCAGCTCAGCATGGCTTGTTTACAATAGCTTCTTAGCAGATAAGGCACGTCCTGGCAAAACCCCTTTAAGGGACTATCTCAGAATGTAACATTTAAAAAAAGAAAAAAACATTGGGGGACATGTATGAAAACGGTCTAGGTCTAAGACTTTCTTTGTTTCCCAGAGCAACCAATCAGAGCTCACCTTTAATTTTTTTTAGAGCAATATAAGAATTAAAAGGGGAGCGCTGATTTTTTGCTATGGGCAACAAAGAAAGTCTTAGACCTAGACAGTTTTCATACATGTGGCCCATTGTACCTATATATATATATTTTTTTTTAAAGTTGTGTTTATTGCAAACTTTTCAACAGTTAAACCCCCTCAATGTTTCAAGGGGAAATTAAGAGGGGAAAAAGGAAGGGGAAAGGGGAGGGGGGAGAAGAAGGGAAGAGTGAAAGGTGCGAGCTAGGCTACGTACAGATTCACAAGATTTTGTACAATATCTGGTTATGGAAAGTACATAGAGAGTCCATTGTTAGTCCATAACATCAAAAATAAACTGAAAATTTCCTGAATTTGGTGATACTTCTTTTCAAAAGATAACATTGTAAACAGTAGGATTTAATGTCAATTTGAGCGGTTAGTTCCCGCACTATAGGCTAGATTAGCCAAAGAAAAAAAGGAAAATTCACATGAGAGAGGAGCAAGGATGGGGAAGAATGGAAGGGAAGGTAATAGGACAACGAAGATGCACTAAGCCACTAATATCGAGTATTAAAGGGGAACTTTTCACTAGATTTAAAATGCCCCCCTTCTGAGGCAGAACAAGCTTGTGCAGACCTGCTGTTTCCACCTGTGCCCCTTATTTTTGTAAGATCTGAAAATTTTTTTTATTTAATGCTCAAATCTGCAGTTTTCAGCCAGAAGAGTCATTCAGAGTGTCAGTTTTTTTCAAACCCCGCCCACCTGAGTCTAGCCCCACCCACCTCAACTGATAAACCTATTACTTTGAATAGGTAGAAACATGTGAATAACTGTCAGTGGGCGGGGCTAGCTTTGGTGGGCAGGGCTAACACCTGGTCATGAATAAGATTTGAGCACTAAATGCTCTAAAACTACAACATCTTACAGAATAAGGGACACAGCGCTGGGAACAGCAGGTCTGACACTAGCTTGTTCTGCCCTCAGCAAGGGGGGCATAATCTATGTGACAGGTTCCCTTTAATACCAACACTACCATAGTAAAATGTTATGATGTTGTCAGTGTTGTGAGTTTGGGATTCTCCAAAAGAGTGTTCCAAGAACCAGGTGGTGTATTTGAAACATTTGTTATTTCAGATTTTAATATGGGACAGGAGAATTTGTATTATAGGGTCCCAAGTGTCAAAGAATTTTGAAACCCTAGATTTTTTGGATTATGTAACGTGAACACAATCCATTCATAACAGATAAGTCAGTTTTTCTAAGAATATCCACATGGTTGGGCACCCTTGGTCCAACCACGTTTGTAAGATTGGTTTTTGGGCTGCTGCGAAAATGCAAAAAACAATCAATCGTTTGTGTGGTGAGGCAACAAGGCAATCCAATGGCGGATCCCCAAAATAGAGCTCAAGTTGGCGTTAGTGAGATATTACAGTGCCTATATGGCTATATCTACAAAGCATGGGACAATTAACACCCCAAAAGCGACCGTTTTTTTTCCCGATGCAGGACCGCGGTTTTTGTCACGCTTTGTACAAAGACCACGGTCACTTCTCGTTTTTTTTGCCATCGCCCATACAATTGTATCATATAGGAAGACAGCAAGAAAACTAAAAGCGGTGGTGTAATATACAACATGTTGTATAATACGTCGCGCCAGACGATGAGCGGAGAAAAGCCGAGCCATGGAGACTACAGCTCGTCTTTTCTATTGCCGCCTATGGGGCTGCAGGAAAGATCGTATCTTCGGCGCTTTTAAAAAACTAAAAGCGCCGAAAATACAATCCTTATCCTGTGCAGTGGAGACATAGCCTATAACTTTATAATACATAGTCTATTATACAGAAATGAACTACGTGCTTCCCTTGTCACTGTTTTTGCGCCGGCTTCCTTTTTTTTGTGCATCACTGTCCTGTTTAAACTGGGTGGTCCTATATTGCTCAATAATGGGAATGTCAATTTACATTGGGAAAGAATGTTTCCCAAAGGCCTTCTACTTTTCTTTCTGCTGATACACTGCCTTCACACTTTATGGCAAATACATAATAGTCAGAATAGTAAAATCCCTTATTTCAGTAAAATAAAGGAAAATATTACTCTAGTGTCCTTTACAATGGTGGTCCTAATCAATACTCTTCTGTGGTGCCTACAGACAAGATCTAAAGAGCAGGTACAGTGTACAGGAGAGGGGAGGAGGGGGGGGGTGCACACCCCCTGTCTCTGCAAAGGAACATCCACTAAAGAGGCATCTTATAGTTTTTTGACCAAGAACTACAAAACTACAGCTGAACATAACCTACAGTAACAAAGTAAAAGCAAACAGCAACACCGGAGTACTTTGCAGGGTAATTGTTTTTGATTATTGAATATAACTGAATATATTATTAATTTTGCACAAAGGAAACAATGGGCCTTACCTTTCACTGTGAGAATAACCCTATAATGCACATGTAAGAAGTGACTGTGAATTCTGCAACACAAATCTTTAGTAAATTACAGTACAAAGCCAGCGAGTCGTGTTTTAACATCCCATCTAAATGTAGAAGTAAAACATAAAGGTAATTATGCTGTGGGTTTTCTAATCCACAGAATGTTTAATGTTGTGCAGATAGGAATCACATTTTCAGTACAGATTTTTACATTTGTCAAAAGAAATCAGAGTCAAATCTACGTGTAACAAATGCTGATTTGCTGTAAATTAGACAACAATGTCTGGACTTACCTTAAAGGAGATGAAATTGAAAGCAACATCACAGCAAAATTAAAATCATAGGGTAGACTTTAAAGGGGTCGTCCAGCTACCTATTTTTAACTGTGGTTATTTAACCGAGGTAAATTTTCGTCTTTTGCTGATATTTGCGTTTATTACGGACGGATCCCGGGGAAAAAATTGGGTTAATCCATTTTCTCAAGAAAACTAAAGATTCGCCTCCTCTCCCCCTCGTACAATTACGATCGTTTTGAAAAAGGGGGGGAGATAAGGGTATAAAAAACGCGCCGGAGTATTGAATGTCAAGGGGGGTGGGGGGTTAACCCTCCTCCCCCCCCCCCCGTGCCGCGGGAGGACGCACATCTTAGCGCGAGCTCCTGAAACACACAATGTATGCGCCGCAGTGCTTCGTGTGAACATACTCTTAGGCTATGTCTTCACTGCACACAAAAATGTCAGATTCTTTCAGCGTTGTCATTTATAAAAACACTAAAAAAAACAACTGAAAGGAGGTGTGAGGAAAATTCACTCAAATATGACGAATCATACTTCATCTCCAACTTCAACTCTAGTAGATCGGAAAAATGGCCCAGCCCCAGGAAAGCCTAAATTTTAAATTAGCCATTAACCTCTTGTAAATCCCCTTTCCCCTAGGAGCCGTCAGCAGGGGGGTTTTTGGCACTCAAAGGATCTCATTTCAATCAATTTAAACCCTTGACATGTCCCTCTCCAAACCCCAAGCTTCAAAGATTGTTTAAAACCCAAAGGGCCCGCCCACCGCCTCGATATTTCATAAGATTAGGAGACCCTTCTAAGGTCTGTGGCGTTTTTATTTCAAAATATGAATCCACATGTTGTCCCAATCCCGAGGTTCTGGGGGGAAATGGGTATGAAAAACCCAAAGTGAATTTACGAAGCCCATAAAATTTGGGGTGCGGGGTACAGGGCGTAGTTTAGGCCTATCGGGTTTGGGGGCCGGGTTCGTTCTGTGCCAAGGCCCTTCCCATTATGGCCCTTTTCGTTTTGGGAAAGAAACTGCATGGCCAGAGAGGGAGGAATTTGTAGACCACCCCAGGGGTGTGTGGGGGAGTGTAGGGGGCTGCCACGTGGGCTGTCCCATCACGGATATAAGCAAGAACCCAGGTGAGCCCATTGTTGCATTCAGGAGGGGGGGTACCTAACAGCATTTCCAGGGGCATCCACAGGAGCCAGGCCTCATTAGCCACCCCATGAGGGCCCAGAGCCAAGCCAATCTCAGGTAACTGGACACATCTTACTGCCTTTGAATTGTAACCATACTTATATTTGCATCTCAGACTCTTATCTGTATAATATTATCGTTTTGTATATATTTGTCTAGTGTGCCCTCCAAGGTGAATTAAATCTATAAACTTTAATTTGAGCTAGTCTGTCTTGATAATTTGAATTCACCCGCCTATCACTCGGTCTTAAATATATAGCTACCCCAAGGCTGGTTCCTGGCCTTGTTATAAGTCGGTAACGGACCAGTCTTATAACCAAACTAGGAACTGGTGGCAGCTTATTTGACTGGCAGAGCTTTGTTTAACCAGCCCAGCCGTTCAGGGTTGTGGGCGAGTAGTGTGTTCTCTCGTCCTCCCTGGGTCTTTCTGTGCCCGCATGGACAGGGGTTAACAGTGAAACTGTATCTGGCTGACCTTGTGCACCCCTAGGGGGAGCGAGACATCCTGATACACCCCAAGTCAGGACGTCGACCCTCGAGTGGGCCCGCGGGGGGCTTTTCCTGACAGGAAGTCCCATAGACTTGTATAGTAAAAACATTCTGTTGTCTCCACAGAACGTCTTTTTTCTGCTCGTTTTATTTGAAACATGTTGCAAAAACCGACTAAGTAGGGCAAAAAATTTACTGCTGGGGCCTATGTAAAGTGCCGGACGTTTTTGGTGCGTTTTTTTCAGAAATACACAGCAAATCTAATGCTGCGCATTTCCGCGAAAAAAAAAAACCGCACCAAAAAAACAGAAGTTCTTTCAGCAGGTTTTGACAGGCAGTGGACAAAAAAACCCAGTTTTATGAATGTTTTTTGGATTTGGTTTTCAGGTCGTTTTTTTCCACGGCCCTGTAGACACAGCCTTAAAGTTGCCATGAGGTAAAGTCCCCTGCACTAGTCACTCGCAGCTAGCTGGGAGCTGACGGTGTATGTGAATAAGGAGGATGATTGCAAGAGCCATGCAGATAACCTTCTAGTCTGACCACACAGACTTTGCTTCTAGTCTGTAACCACAGAGACATAGACAGACATAGACAAAGAACAGCAGAGGATTTGTAATCAAGATTTTTTTTAACCTTTTATTTGCAGATTAAATAGTAATAGGAATTTGCATATTATATTAACTATATGAAGTAATAACTGCAAAAAAGAGAGAAAAAAGGTCCCGACAGTTTCCAACCGTCCTCCAATCACTACTAAAACATCAGCAATGCTGACTTGAGAAAGGTCAGGGATCATCTCCTGAACCACCATTCTCATTTCCTTTAAAGGGGTTGTCTCACTACGAAGATTATAGTTGAAAATGTGGGGACCAAAAATCTAAGGATGTACGTCCTTGGTTACTATTGGCAAAGTGCTACGGTTTTAGAGAACGGGCTGGTTTTAACATGTCTTAGCAACGGTGTTTGTTTACTGGTCACGGACGCATTCTGGGCTGCCCGGGTCGTGCACATGCAATGGAGAGGCTGTGAAGAGGAGGGACTGGGATGTGTGTATTGGCAGGCATGGAGGAGAAGCAGTGAGAGAACATGCAGGGGGGTTGTGTGTATTGGCAGCGACATGCAGGGATAAGAGGCAGTGAAGAGCGGGGGAGGGTGTATTGGCAGCCACAGGGATGTGTGTATTGGCAGCCACAGGGGTGGAGGAGAGGCAGTGAAGAGGATACAATACACACAACCCCCTGCAAGTCCTCTCACTGCTTCTCCTTCGTGCCTGCCAATACACACATCCCTGCCCCTCCTCTTCACTGCCTTTCCTTACCGGTGATAAGCCTCAGTTTATCACCGGTTTCCATAATAAAATGTTCATCAGGCCCGGACTGCCCATAGGGCAAACCGGGCATTTGCCCGGCGGGCCGCTGGGGTGCGGGCCGGCTCGGATCGCCCGCCGAGGGGACCAGTGTTCCCTCCGGCGGGCTCCGAGACCCGGCGCTGGTCTGTGGCACGCTACAGGGGCCGCAATGGTCGCATCAGCGACCGGACCCCTGTACCAGGGGGCCGACAGGCCCCCCCCGCCACACGGCTGCACGGCCGGGTCACTGACTCAGCCATGCAGCCATCACGGCCGCCGCCTGCACCGCGCGGTGCAAGCAGCGGCCGAGGCTGAACAGCTGGGATCTACTGATCCCGTCTGTCAGCTCCCAGGAGGCTGCGGGGCAGGTGCGCGATGTGATGACGTCATCGCGCGCCCGCTCCGCTTCCAGCTCACTGCTGCCGGCGGCCTCCGGGGAAGAAGATAGAAGAGGAAGCAGAGACATCAGGTAAGTATTGTTTTTACTTATTTTTTTAAAACTACTACCCCTGTCTGTCTATATACTGCCCTGTCTACCTATATACTGCCCTGTCTACCTGTATACCTGCCCTGTCTAGCTATATAATGCCCTGTCTACATGTATACCTGCCCTGTCTAGCTATATACTGCCCTGTCTAGCTATATACTGCCCTGTCTAGCTATATACCAGCCCTGTCTAGCTGTATACTTTCCCTGTCTAGCTATATACCAGCCCTGTCTAGCTATATACTGCCCTGTCTACCTGCCCTATCTACCTATATACTGCCCTGTCTAGCTATATACCAGCCCTGTCTAGCTATATACCAGCCCGGTCTAGCTATATGCCAGCCCTGTCTAGCTATATGCCAGCCCTGTCTAGCTATATGCCAGCCCTGTCTGCCTATATGCCAGCCCTGTCTGCCTATTTGCCAGCCCTGTCTGCCTATTTGCCAGCCCTGTCTGCCTATTTGCCAGCCCTGTCTGCCTATATGCCAGCCCTGTCTGCCTATATGCCAGCCCTGTCTACCTATATGCCAGCCCTGTCTGCCTATATGCCAGCCCTGTCTACCTATATACTGCCCTGTTTACCTATATACCAGCCCTGTCTGCCTATATGCCTGCCCTGTCTGCCTATATACTAGCCCTGTCTACCAATAAGTGGCCCTGTCTATGTACTGGCCCTGCCTGGCTACATACTAGCCCTGCCTGCTTACATACTGGCCTTGCCTGCCTACATACTGGCCCTAGCTGGCTAATTACTGCCTCTGGCCCTAGCTGGCTAATTTCTGACCCTACATGGCTAATTACTGGCCCTACCTGGCTAGTTACTTGGGCCAGCCCTAGCTACCTGGCTGATTACTGGGGGCAGCCCTAGCTACATGACTGATTCCTGGGGGCAACCCTAGCTACCTGGCTAGTTACTGGGGGCAGCCCTAGCTACCTGGCTAGTTACTGGGGGCAGCCCCAGCTACCTGGCTAGTTACTGGGGCAGCCATATCTACCTGGCTAGTTACTGGGGGCAGCCCTAGCTACCTGGCTTTTTACTGGGGGCAGCCCTAGCTACCTAGCAAGTTACTGGGGTAGCCCTAGCTAACTGGCATGTTACTGGGGGCAGCCCTAGCTACTGGCTAGTTACTGGGGGCAGCCCTATCTACCTGGCTAGTTACTGGGGGCAGCCCTAGCTACCTGGCTAGTTACTGGGGGCAGCCCTAGCTAGTTACTGGGGGCAGCCCTAGCTACCTGGCTATTACTGGGGGCAGCCCCAGCTACCTGGCTAGTTACTGGGGGCAGCCCCAGCTACTTGGCTAGTTACTGGGGGCAGCCCCAGCTACTTGGCTAGTTACTGGGGGCAGCCCCAGCTACTTGGCTAGTTACTGGGGGCAGCCCCAGCTTCTTGGCTAGTTACTGGGGGCAGCCCCAGCTACCTGGCTAATTACAGGGGTAGGTCCTGTCTACCTACCAAATTAATGGGGTCTACATATTTACGTGCCACTTATCTGACATTTTTTAATTTCTAATTTTTAGGGTCTAACATAGCTGTTTGGGGAATTGATAGGAAAGTGCTGGAAAAGAGAGGAGTCTAAGATGTATTTGTGGTAAATTCTACATGGATGAGTAGTGACCACTAGAAGAGGACACTTCATGCTCTACAGGACAGAGAGAGAAATGGAAGGGAACGACTCATCAGGGAAGACATCATGGAGGTTTGGGCCAGAAGGAGACGAAAAGGAGAAGAGAACAACTCCCATCAGAGATGACGTCACCTGTGAGTCCCTGCTGTCAGGGGTCATTACTTCTGTGTTGAATCAGTGCTGTATTCATGTGATGGTGACCTGACTACTGGTGATGTGATTGGTGGGGTTGTAGGTTATGTTGGTGCTAATGTAGTGGCAGTTTGGGCTTGTCCCGAAGTGCACACCTGACTCTGTGATGAGGGGTTTCTCTGCACCACGGTTTCTTTCTTGCTTGTGTGTAGGCTGCTTTCACACAGAGCGGTTTTGGTGCATTTTTTGTGTAGAAATGTTCAGCATTAACTGCTCTGCCTTTCTGAACAAAAACGCTCTGTGTGAAAGCACCTTTATAGTGTAGTTTATTTTAGAAAGTGGTGAGGTGCGAGAACAATAGGAATTTTTTAAGCGGATGTTGTATGTGGGCTGGTGGGGGCTTTGTGCCAGGGCTGATTTTTATTCCAAGTCCGGCCCTGATGTTCATTACATTAGTTTGGCTACATTTTATCTTGATTTTTGTTTTTAACAAAACAGAAATCTTAGTGTGCATTTAATGAAAAGCCCCAGTTCTACAAGATAATCTAGTCGCCTGTAGATCTGCATTTAGATGGAGATTAATATCTGCTATGATGAGACATAAAAATGTTCCCGTCATAGTAAAACATGACATCTCCACTCTTCTTGCAAAGGCAGTTCTCAGCCAGCAATTGTTTACATATTATAAGCCATTGCGAAGAAACGTTTTCTTGTGGGAATTGTCAGATTTACAACCTATGGATGCCATTTTAGAATTATTCCTAAAAAACAGATAATGAGTGTTTATTTTAAATTAAAAAAAAGAAATAATACAATGATTGCATGAGTCACCTGAACATATGAATTTATTAGGTGATGATAAACTTCATTAAAAGAGAAACTGAAGAGAACCTGTAAGTGTAGGCTTTTATATCCCATAAAACTGATATAGTTATGGGGAGAAGCACTGTGACTGGAGGACTGGATTCTGATGTGTTGTTTCTTTCCACCTAGCTCAGCTTAAAGGGGGTATTCATGTTCACAGATAAGCTTAAAACATTTAGGTAAAAGAGAAATAAAGACTATTACCAAACACATGTTTTTTTCTGACTTTATAGAAGATATTATTCCCTGCTTCTGTACACAAGCTTCCCTAAAAAGACTAAATCAGTAAGAAGGCATGTACTTTTTAATGATAATTTATAGTATAAATATCAGAATATTTGCTGGAGAACCATAAATTGTCACAACAATGCATAGCGAGTCTACCCCTTTAAATGTCATGTTTTTTCACACCAATGGCTGAGAATTTCTTGTAAGTTTCTTGTAACTAAAAGAAAAAAGTTTGATGCTGTGCTATCCAGTGATTCTCACAGCTGGCAGTAAGAAAACCCTCAAATGGGTATTCCCATTTCATTAATTAGCTTTCAAATATGTAGACAAAGAAAAATAAATGCTGTAACCATCATTGCTGCTCTGATATTTTGAGTGACCAGAGCTAGAGCAATTTGTATCTCCTGCTTCTATACACAAGCCTATCCTGGTTACTGACCACCTCTTTCTGCTCTAACAGGCTCTAGCAGTAGTGTCAGGGATGATGATTTCACTCCCTCGTGTGTTTGTATGTTCACACAGAATCAGTGAATTTCATATTCTACGCACATTATCGCCGCATTTGCACTCTAATATGAGCGAGAATGAGTTAATGCGGTAATCCATAGTCCTCACAGAGAACAATGGATTACGCCTTCTCTCCCACTCGATAATACTCGTATTATAGTGTTGGAGTAAGTGCATGTCAATAATTATCGGACATTACGATCTATTAGAACATCATTCCTTAGTGCAAGACTGAGCCTGTTTACATTTCTTATTGACTAACTTTAACCCTTAAGAGCTCTGTAGCCTTGTGCACTGCTGTTTAGAAACCTCCATCACCAGTGCCCCTCTAACAGGCTCCGCTAGGAACAGAAAGGTTGATGTGCCAACGACTGCTGTAGACTTGCCACAGCCTAACCAGAAAGTGTGAGCCCGAAGCTGGCTGTGGCTCTGTGAAACAGCATGGTGAGACAACCTCTTTAAGAGCAGTACACTAGGAAGCATTGCCATGCATACAATACAAATGCTACAAGTGACAGAAGTAATAATTCATCTATCACTTATTTCCTTTAGAAATTGCAGTATATTTAAGCCACTGGTACCATTCTTTATTCATAGATGTGTTTTTAGGCAAGACGGTTAGGGGCCGTTTACTCGGCAGTGGACAAAACCGGCCGGTATGTGTCCGGTTTTGCGGCTGTCCCCACGGCCGCGGGGGGGACGGCTTTTCTCCGCGATGAGCGGAGAACAGCCCTCCCCCTCCCATTGAGATGCACATGTTCCGTCCGGAAACCGTACAGAAGATTGTGCATGTTCAATGTTTTGTCGTCGGTCCGCCGGCGACAAAACCGCCGGGCAGAAATCCCGTGCAGTGGGTACTGCTGCACGGGTTTTCCATAGAGCACAATTGTGCTCATTTTCGGACGGTTTTTCAGGTGGTCTGAAAAACCGCAAACCGGCTGAAAAACCGGCCGAAAACCCGTGCCGTGGGGACATGCCCTTAGAGAGCCGCTTCCCCTGGCTGAGACGCAACCCCACACACGAATGGTTTCTGGATGCTTTACAGTTGGCATGAGACAAGACTGGTGGTATCGCTCACCTTGTCTTCTCCGAACAAGCTGATTTCCAGATGTTCCAAACATTCGGAAAGGGGATTCATCAGAGAAATGACTTTACCCCAGTCCTCAGCAGTCCACTACCTTTGGCAGAATATCAGTCTGTCCCTGATGTTTTTTCTGGAGAGAAGTGGCTTCTTTGCTGCCCTCCTTGACACCAGGCCTTGCTCCATGAGTCTCCGCCTCACAGTGCATGCAGATGCACTCACACCTGCCTGCTGCCATTCCTGAGCAGCTCTGCACTGCTGGTAGCCCGATCCGAAGCTGAAACACTTTTAAGAGACGGTCCCTGGCGCTTGCTGGTCTTTCTTGGGCGCCCTGGAGCCTTTTTGGCAACAATGGAACCTCTCTCCTTGAATTCCTTGATGATGCGATCGATTGTTGACTGAGGTGCAATCTTTCTAGCTGCGATACTCTTCCCTATTAGGCCAGTTTTGTGCAGTGCCAATGATGACTGCACGTGTTCTTTAGAGATAACCATGGTTAACAGAAGAGAAACAATGATGCCAAGCACCAGCCTCCTTTTAAAGTGTCCAATGGTGTGATTCTTATTTAATCATGACAGATTGATCTCCAGCCCTGTCCTCATCAACACCCACACCTGTGTTAATGGAGCAATCACTGAAACGATGCTAGCTGCTCCTTTTAAGGCAGGCCTGCAATGAAGTTGAAATGTGTTTTGGGGGAAAAAGTTTTCTAGGCAACTATTGACTTTGCAATTAATTGCTGTTAAGCTGATCACTCTTTATAACATTCTGGAGTATATGCAAATTGCCATTAGAAAACCTGATGCAGTAGACTTTGTAAAAATTAACATTTGTATCATTCTCAAAACTTTTGGCCATGACTGTAGACTACAGGGCGGATTTTCTATTGAAGTCTATGGGGATGGTTGACAGTCGGTTTTAAAACCATCCTCGTCCTGTGGACTTACCTTGCAGTGGTAAGTAATTGCACTTCAATACATCCGATCCATTGGCACGTAATTGCACTTCAATACATCCGAATTACGCTCTGCAAATACGGTAATTCATAGCTCTTATTTAGAGCTATGGTTACCTGCCATGTTTCCCAGCATACAACACGTGCTGAGGAAAAGAACTGACATGTCACTTCTTCCCGGGACTTAAGTGGGAGTCCATGGGAGCCGGCTTTCAGCTCTTTAGAAGTATGCACTGACCACCACGTACTTCTAAAACACCCAGTGTATACGCCATGTGAACATACCCTTAGGGCTCGTCCACACAGCATATACAAAATACCGGTCACATTCTGTCTCAAGAATCCAGCTGGTCTTTCATCTTCTGAATAGTTTTGGAGGACGGTTCAATCAGCGGCTTATGGATTCAGCCGTCCCACTTAACCATTTAATAGCACACATTCTGTCTGAGAAATAGGTAAAAGATGGTGCATGTCCCAACTTTTCGGAACGTAGATGGTGTGAAAATCCACCCTGTAGAAAACCGTGCAGTGTAGACTACAGGGTGGATTTTCTATTGCTGTGTATGTGGATATTTGACGGTCGTTTTTTTAGACGGTTTTCAAATCAAAAAATCATGCCATATGGACTTACCCTTAGGGCTGGTTCACACTGCTTATTCAAGCCGTAATTGCGGGACGGATTTCGCCTGCAATTACGGCTTTAATAAAGGGCGGGGGCGCAGCTCCCCGGCCCCATAGACATGCATTATCCACGGTGCGTATTCACCAGGATAATGTGCATGTCCCTTTCTCCCCGCCCGGCGGATTCGGCGAGCGGGGAGAAGAGAAGGAATCCATAGTTCTCTATGAGAACTGTGGATTACCGTAGTTACTGGGACAGATTGGAGCCGTACTGCAGCGCAAATACGGCACGCAGTACGGCTCCAATCAGTCCCAGAATAAGCTGTGTGAACGACCCCTGAGGGAATGTTCACACGGCTTATTTGGATGCTGTTTTGGACATGGTTTTCTGAGCGTTTCCGCGTCCAAAACGCCCCCCAGTTTATTTAATTGATTCCTATGGAAAACAGCATTGTAGTTGACACATGATGAGGTTTATGTGCGTTTCTTTGGAAGTGCCTAAAAAGAAGTGTCATGTCAATTCTTAAAGCGTGTTTTAGGTGCATTTTTTGACCTGGCTATTAATTTGTATGGGTGAAAACAGTGTTGAAAACCTCGTCCAGAACCTCGCTGAGAAACGCGTCTAAAACCTCTTTTGAAGAAGTGTGTTTCAGGCGAGGTTTTGATGTTGTTTTGTGGGCGGAAACACTCTGAAAACCGCTTCTAAAACAGCGTCCAAATAAGCCATGTGAACATACCCTTAGGCCTCGTTCACACGACTTATTGCCGACATAATTGCGGGGACGGATTTCGCCCCGCAATTACGCCGGCAGCCGTGCAGCGGGGGGCCGGCAGCTCGCCGGCCCAATAGACACTCATTATTCACGGCGTGTACACGCCGTAAATAATGCGCATGTCACTTTCTCCCCGCTCGGCGTATTCATAGGGAACTGTGGATTACCGTAATGCCTGGGACTGATTTCAGCCGTATTGGAGTGCAAATACGGCGCGCAGTATGGCTGAAATCAGCACCCAAATAAGTCATGTGAACGAGGCCTTAGGGTCCGTCCCCACATAGCATGGTTTATTGGTCGAATTTTCAGACGGTCCATTGCTGTGTAAACAGGCCCTTAGACGACTGCTTTGTCAATTATTTCTGCTTTCATACATTTGTAAAGGGTCAATGTAACTTATTACTAAGGTAACTAATTAATCCTAATGAGTAAACGTTCTTGTGAATAGGAAGCCCCTGCGGTACAATGTATGTAGATCACATTAAACCAGCGGAGAACGATACAAGTCTAGTCAGCGCATGTTCGTAAGGACACGAGCACTGAAGACGTCACCCGCTAATGGCAATAGGATGAGCTATCTGCACGGACACAACACGACGACGCTCTAACACCACCGCGCGCGACACAGTCACGTGTTCAACCGCCGCGCGCAGGTCTCTCGCGATAGTAGGAATGGCGGTTGCTTAGCAACAGAACGCCGGCGCCTTAACCTGAAGCCCGTAGAATGGCGGAGACCCGGAGATCGGCGCCTGTGCCCAGCAAGGTAAGAGCAAAACCTCAGTGCATGGTCAGGCTGCATCTATAGGCAGATGCCCACTACTGGAACAAGAGATCGGCCGCATATCCCCCGTACTACTCCTGAGGGGACTGTAATAACTGATGATCATTACCTGACAATGTCATTATTTTAGGTGAAGAAAGACAAAGCAGTTGGCGCTCCTGCAGCGGGCTCGGTGAAGAAGACCACACAGGACAGGCTGCTGGCCAGAGAAGAAGAATACAAGTATGCTATAGGGGGCATTATATACCTGACCCAGTGTAGCTGTAAGGATGAATGCACACACAACTGCTGGCAACAATTGTCCATACTTAAAGGGGTTGTCTCACTACAAGGATTGCTTTTTATGTTAAAGATCTTGCAGAAACAAGTCACTTTGCAATATATGTCCATTAACAGTGTCCTACCTATTCTGAGATATCCCCTCTTGTATGGGCTGCATCAGCTCCTCAGGTCGCTATAGCTACGGACCTGTTTGATCCTTCCTGATAGGCCACCAGCACTGGTCGCTATAGCTACAGACTTGTTTGATCCTTCCTGATAGGCTGCCCGCACTGGTCGCTATAGCTACAGACCTGGCTAATACTGCAGCCTAGTGGAAGCCAGTAAACACACCTCTGAATTCAAAGTGAAACCAAGAAAACAGGACTGAGGTAAGATGCATCAATATAGTGAGACAACCCCTTTAAAGGGGTTGTCCCCTCAGGGCTGGGATGATGTGTATACGAGTGCCTAGGATGCCAATTCATCCCAGGCAGAAAAGGGTAGCAAGGAGGTGTGGAGTGGGCTGAATTTCCCATTGGATGAGCACTATATGCCTTATTAGCCTAGGGCCCCAGAACACCTTGCCCAGTCCTGTGACCACCTCATAAAAATCATTTAAATAGCTCCCGGGCCCCCAGTAAAATAAAAGTTACCTTCCCTCGGTCCCTGGTTCCAACGAAGCGTCTCTCCGGTCTTCTGCTGACAGGACGTCACTGCTGCGGCCACTGATTGGCTGCTGCGGTCACGTGCCCCTAACTTACATCCCCATTCAGAAGTGACCTCATGTCAACAGAAGACCAGAGAGACGCGGCACCGGAACCAGAAGAAGGCGAGTATAAGGATTTTTATTTTAATTGGGACGCAGGAGCCATTGCAATGATTTTTAATGAGGCTTTGCCATGTTATAATATTGACGTGAAAACATCCAAAATGCACATTTCATCAAGTTTGTAAAGATAATTAAGAAATATGTATCGTATTAGATCAGCGCTCTCCTTTCTGCCTCCTCTGTGCACTGCTCACTGTCAGCACTGATCTTCTGCCCTGCTGGCCACACTTGCTCAGTTGTATCTTCACAGCACTTTATAAACGTGTCCCACTGTGCGGCAAAAAGTGCAGGAAAATACACACCAAAAACTGAGGAGGCGAAACAAGATCATGATGGAAATCTGCAGATAAAAATCGTAACAGATCATGCAGAATTTACCCCATTCAAATCGGTTCTTTTTTGTGTCTTTTGGTGCTTATTCTTGCTGCTGATTTTTAGGTTTTCATACATTTTCTCTGTACAGGGAAGCTCATGGTATTTGGTCTGTTTTTGCACTTTTATGGTATATTGACATGGCGTATAGTGGCGCGTACCTGTGCACGGCACAATACGCCTGCTGTTGAAAGTACGCACTGGCTAGCATGTACTTTCAACTGTGCCACGACCCGGCCTTCTATTCACTTATTGTGCGCCTGGAATATGCCAAGTTATCATAGCCCTCAATGAGGGCTATGATTTGACCATATTTGTGGGGTGTACTTCCGGCGTAGTGCAGCAAATACCCCCTGTGAACATACCCTTTTTGCTCCTTTTTGCAAATCCGTGCACAAGAAAGGCACAGCTGTGTGCGTGATGCGTGCATATTCCTGTTTAAGTCAATGGGACCTTAATGTCATGTATTTTTTTAAAATGCATTTTGATGTGTAATCGTGGAAAAAACGTGAATTTGTGTGTAAAAAAGTGTGCAAAAAGATTCTGTGTTTAACCGGCCTTAGGGTAAGCTCAAACGGCTTAATTGCGGGGCGTACTGTACGCCCTGCAATTATGCCGGGTGTTCGCGGAGTCGCACTGATCGACGCATACTCCAGCGATCCGGCCCCATAGACATGCATTACTTGCGGTGCAAAATCGGCACGAATAAGTGACATGTCGCTTATCTCCCCGGGCGTACAATACGATCTGGAGGCGTAATCCATAGTTCTCTATTAGAACTGTAGATTACCGTAATGATTGGGGCGCATTTCGTTAATATTAGAGCGCATTACGCCGCAAAATACACGGTGAAATATGCCCCAAAATAAGCCGTGTGAACATAGCCTTGGGGTGTGTTTACACAGCTGATTTTCAGCGTGGATTCCATGTGTAAAATCCATGCCAGTTCAACGCAGATTTTCAATTGTAGAGTTGGATTTGATGTTGAATTTAGAGGCAGACTTTCAGTGTGGGTATTCTATTTTGTTTTCAGCACATGGGAAAATTATCATCACAATGTGATGTGGATTTAAGTCAGATTTAGATGCTGATTCTGATGCAGACTAATTTTGCGTTGATATCAGAATCCAAATCAGCTGTATAAATATACCTGAGGCTACAGGCACCAGAATTTACTATTGATTTTAAGGCTCTGTTCACACTGTGTTTGAATTCCATGTTTGACATTTTTCCCAGTTTAAAGGGAATGTGTGATCAAAAAATTACTTATTGTTTAACTCACATTTTTATGTTAAACACATTTTTTAGGAATTTTTTTTTCTTTTAATTTTCCATATCACTTTCATTTTTTTTTTTTTAATAAGTCTTAAGTCCTGCAGTTTTCACTTTGGCCACTAAGCCTAATAATCTTCTGACACTTCCTGTTCTATTTAGAGAGCTTTTCAGCAGTGTCCTCATTATCAGTAACAGCAGGGTCAAGCTGAAAGGAGACACCATTGTGTACAGATAACACAGAATCCACCAGTCACAAGAGGAGATGGTCACAGCTCCCCATCTCCCCTCCCTTCACAGTGAAAACTCTCCTATAGAAGTCTATGGGACAGAAACTGTCTTAGGCAATGTTCACACGGCTTATTCAAGACGTAATTGCGGGACGGATTTCGCCCACAGCTACGGCTTGAATAAGGGGCGGGACGGGGGCGGGGGAGCTGCCCGCCGGCCCCATAGACATTGCATTACCTACGGCGCGTACGCGCCGTAAATAATGTGCATGTCCCTTTCTCCCCCCATGGCGGATTCGCCGAGCGGGGAGGAGAGACGGAATCCATAGTTCTCTATGAGAACTGTGGATTACCGTAATGACTGGGACGGATTGGAGCCGTACTGCAGCGCGAATATGGCGTGCAGTACGGCTCCAATCCGTGAACAAATAAGCCGTGTAAACGAGGCCTTAAGAATCCTATGTGCATGAATCTGCTGTAAAGTATCTCTCTAAATGCTGTTAAAGCAGTGCAAGCATGAATGTCTTTCCCTCAATCCTATATAGACGGCCGAATTGAGAAATCTACAATCAGGAAATAAAAACGACTGAGAGGAAAAGAATATGGATCAGGGGCTTGACTTAATAAGTAAAAAAAAAAAAATTGGCATAATCAGCTCCGTACACGGCAAAATAAAAAGACTACATAAAAACGCAGTTTTTATAAACGTATCTCTATTGTGTAAAATTGATAAAACAAAGAACTATATAAAATTGATATCATTGTAGTTGTACCAACCGGCATCGTAAAGTTATCCTGTCATTTATCCGGCACGGTGAACACTGTAAATTTGAAGCCCAAAAAACAATGGCAGAACTGCATTTCCCACCCCCCTCACCCACATTTTCATGGCCCTATGCTAAAAGAACTATGGAACACCTGTGTACCGAAAATGCACAATACACCCCTAGATGACATCCATGAGGGGTGTTGAATCCAAAATGTGCTGACTTCTTAGGCCATGTTCACATGGTGTATTTGCAGGGCGTAATTACGCCCCGCAATTACGCCGGGGGCGGGGCGGGAGCGGGGGGATCGGCGGTGGGGGCCGGCACCACGCCCGCCCAAAGACGTTTATTACCAGCGGCGCGGATAAGCCGCGAGTAATTAACATGTAAATTATATCCCCCCCGGGCGGGGAGAGGAGACGTAATCCATAGTTCTCTATGAGAACTGTGAATTACCGTAATGAATGGGCCGTTTTCGGCCCGTAATTGGCGCACTTCGGCGCGTAATTACGGACCGAAATACGGCCCATTTTAAGCCGTGTGAACATGGCCTTACAGGTTTTACCTGTTCTAGTACTCTGGGGGCTTTGCAAATGCGACATGGCCCCACCAAAATCTGCGTTCCAAATAGCACTACCTCCCTTGTACGGCCTACCATGTGCTCAAACAGCAGTTTACACCCATATAAGGTTGGATAAAAAAAAATTTTTTCATTTTCACAGCCTAACACTAAAAAAATTTATGAAACACCTGTGGGCTCGATTTACTCACTACACCCCTGGATATATTCCTTAAGGGGTGTAATTTCCAATGTGGGGTCTTTTAGGGGTGTTAAGTTTTAGCACCTTAGAGTGTCTGCAAACCTGTAATGTAATGAAAATGAGACCCCAAATTCTGGTAGCTGTCCTTCCAACTCTGAGGCTTGTGGTGAAGCTAAATAGCACACTAGGGCAACAAATGGGATATCTCTAAAAATGGCAAAATCGGGGGAATTGATGTAGCGTTTCATTTACCAGGTCACAATTACCGTGTTGCAGTGAATAATAGATAAAAATTTAAAATCATAAAAAAAAGTGAAATTTTGAAATTTCACCTCCACTTAATACCTAATGGGCTAACAAACTTCCTAAACACTGTTTTAAATACTTTAAGGGGTGTAGTTTCTTAGAGGGAGTTATTTATGAGGGTATCTAACATGCAGGCCTCTCAAAGCCACGTCAGAACTGGACTGGTCCCTAAAAAAACTATGTTTCAAATTTTCTAGAAAATTTGAAAAATGACTACTAAATTTCTAAAAGAGTGAAAAGTGAAAAGAGCCGAATGGGAAAAATTCTACCGAAAAAGGCATGTAAAAAAAATGCATGAAACTAAAGGTGTTTTTCACAATCACCTCCCATCACCCCAAGAAAAAGGCACACAAAAGTGTGGGTGATTTAAGCCTATTAAAAACTATAGTGATGCAGAGAGCCCTTGGCTCCCTGCCCTGTCATTTAGTTTCATAGGCCACAGACTGGTGTAGGCCTGCAGAGTGTGCTGAAATTGTCAGAAGCCTATAATTACTGAGTGGGGGCCAGAGGGAGCACTATTATTCAACAGGCATGCACAGAAGAAAATATTACTAACTCTTGGCCAAAGGTGCATTGCTTCTGAGTGAGAGCACAAGGTGAGCATTACTGATTAGGAAGCAAGAATGTGCTATTACTAAGTGAGGACATTATTATAGCGTAGGGTGTATAAGGACACAACAGTGGCAGTGTTACATATAGGGCACCATTATTTAATGGGGGGCAGAATGGGGGCAGTAGTACTGTGTGGAGCATAAAAGGAACAGTATTGCTGGGGGGGGTCCTAGGAGCAGCCCATCCTGTTTTGGGCTTAGAGGAGACGAAGAAATATTATTATGTGCTATACAAAGATAGAGACTATTGCCATCTGAGGTACTATTACTGTGCATGGTCCTATATATGGGGATTTTGTACAGAGGTGTCTGTGTGTAGCGGTGTACCAAATATTTCTGAGAAAGACTTGCTGTGGGTGGTAAGTCTTTATGGTGGTTTTAACCAGACTAAGAACAAAAGGAGCATGAACAACTTCAAACAGAGAAGATGTCACCTGTGAGTCACTGGATGTAACTGTACTGTATTCACCTAAACCATCTGAAAAGCACCTTTGTACAACTGGTATCTGCTACTATATGGTCAAAATATGGTGGTCCGTTTTCTTTTTAATTCCTTAACAGTATAGAGGTAATACTCAGTCACAATGTTCAGGGTCTGGGTACTATTTGGCCTTCATGTAGTGCTAATGGTAATCTTGATCTTGCTATAGAGGATTCTCTTCTGTTATAGCATGATGGTAATACTTGCTCTTTGAATAGTGGTACTTTTTGCTAACTGTATGATGTTTTATTTAGAAGTATACTATTATACATACTAGTCCGGTCATTTGGGCTTATGGAGTCTGACTGAATTTACGATCTTGTTGGGGGTAACGTATCAGTGCCTAGATGTTTCTTATTCTAGTCCTAAGGGCTATAGGTGCACTTGGGGGTCAAGTTGTATGTTTTTTGTTTTGTTTTTTTCGTTAACACGGCTTGGCCAAAAAGTGCATTCTTGCCTTTACTTTTACTGTTGTTGGTGAATGTTCCTGAAGGTAGGGAATAGTTAGCTGTGGGGTCACATGTATTTTAGTTACAAATCTGCTAAAGAGGATCTGTCAGCTCTCATGTCATGTCTTTTCCTGCTAAGAATGTGTCAGTTAATTGACAACTGGTAGTTACCATCTCCATGAGGTATGTTTGTACACACTTTGACCTATTTACGGTACTGCTGACAGTGTTGCACTGTGTAGAGACGCACTCTGTTTTCTAGAGGGAATAGTAATAGTAATGGTCAATTTCTTCATACAGTTCTAGGAGGGTCAGCAGAGGAACGGCACAACACAGAGTTCTAAGAAGTTTGCTCCAAAATTACTCTAATTTTTCTACGTTGTCTTTAACAGGAGAAGGCAAAATCCACAGGAAAGGTATATTAGCGTAGATTTTGCCTTCTCCCATTAAAGTGAATGTAGATGTAAATGTGCAGTTAAATCTGTGACAAAATCTGCATAAATTGGTGCAATTTTTGGTTGCATAGTAGCAGCAAGAAAGTTGCAGGTTTTTTTTCTGTGTTTTCTGCAGAAAATTCAAATTAGATCTGCTCCATCTGACCACATTATTAGGTTTTAGGGCAGCTTCTCCCTTTTGAAATATTAGGTGTTTGTATGAATGTACAAGTGTGTGTTGGGAGAGAGGGAGCATAAAGTAACGCAATCATGCTTCTCAATTAAAGTAGTTCTAGAATTGTTTGCATAGAGCTGGATAAACCACAACAGATTCTTTGGTTTATTTCCATTTACGGCCAGTAAATATCTGTGTTGGAGGTTTAGTTGAGAACCTCTATTGTAGATTCTATTAAAACGACGGACAACACAACAGAAGCCCGACACACCCCATTATAGTCAATGGGGTCCCACGGACGCCGGTCCTGTCCTTCATTAAATGCTTCACACTTTTACGATGAAGATTCCAAGCAGAACCTCCGATGCATATGTGAACCGGGCCTTTATCCATTTTTGTATATTTATAGTACAATATCATACAAAGATATGTGATCCTAATCTTGCCTGAATTGTTGTATATTTTACTTACGTAGGCGACTAAATGCTGAACTGGAAGCAAAAACAGCTGAGCTGGTCCGTGAGGCTGAAGAAGTAATGGTGAGTATGCTAGACACGTCATCTTCTGTAGAACCTTGTACACAAACCAAATCCATTATTATTTTAGAGCGCCCTCAGGGCTTGTTCACATACAGTTTTCACTCCGTGTTACAAGTGCTTTTTAGATCCGTCTCGGGGACCGACAGGAGGGACCCAGAGACGGATCTAAACAATTAGCAGTGACTTTATCACTGCTCGCTATGAGGAACAAGCAGCGGTGTTCACATGAGAGATTGCCGCTGCGTGTTTCAAAGCGCCACTCGGGTCCTTCTTTGAAAGAATTGCATGTCAATTCTTTTCAAGACAGACCCGAACTTCCCTCATGTGAACGCCGCTGCTTGTTCCTCATAGCACCCAGTGATAATCTCACTGCTAATTGTTTAGATCCCTCTCTGGGTCCATCCTGTCGGTCCCCGAGACGGATTAAAAAAGCGCTTGTAAACGGATTGAAAACGCATGTAAAACAAGCCCTTATTTTCCAGAGGCTGTACTTTTCGAGGGGGGTTGCATAAATAACTTTTAAAACAAAAAATTTTCCCAAATTGACAGAAAAGAAAAACTAAAAAACGGGTTACAGAGGGAAAAGGGGCCGGGGGCCCGGGGGGGGTTTACAGTTTAAGCCAAAAATTTAAGATTTGGGTCTTTGATTTTTGGGTAACTTACTTTTGAACCCTTTAAAAGGGAAACCTTTATTGCATTGAACGTTCCCTTTTTTTTTTTTGGGTTTAAATGTAATTAACATAAATTTATTAAAATTGTTTAAAAAAAATTTCTTTTTAAAACGAAAAAAGAACGCATGATTAGGGATATTGGAAAACTGTTCATCATACATACATAAAAAGCCTGTTTTAATCGCCCGGGAAATAAAATTTACTCGTGTTGGTGGAGGCCCTGGAAAATGGGACCCCCAGGGATTTTGGGAAAAAACTGGCTGCAGTGCTAATTAGATGGGGATGCAGTGGTAAAACAGCAATGCAGCCCCTTTTTCTCAGTGTTGCTGGGATCCCCAGAAGTTAAAATCCAAGCCATCATAAGGTAATTTGGCAATATCCAAGTCTGATTTAAATTGGGTGTAGATTTTTTTCGGTTAGGGAGATGGTTAGAGGGTTTGTACACCTTTTTCTATCGTACCACTGCTTTAAATAGTCTTATTTTTTACAATAGAAAACCCTTTTTTTAAACCTACTAAACCAAAAAATATAAACCCCCTTTTTTAAACAAAAAATTGTTAAATTTAAACAAAAACCTTTTAAAAACCCTTTTTAAATTTCCCTCAAAACTTTTATTACTTTCAAAAAAATTTTTTTTCCCTCCCCATCCCTTTTTATTCCCCATTTTCACTTTTAAACAAAAAAAAATTTTTGTAAAAAAAATAAGGAAGCCCCCTTTTTTTTTTAAAGGCCTTTTTAAAAAGCCCCTACTTCCCCCCTAAAAAATTTTTGTGTTTTTTCAGAAAGAAGCCCCCTTTCCCCGAATTTTTTTTGAGTTTTGGGAAAGGTTGGGAAACCCCCCTAAAAGGGGCATATTTTCTTTTTTAGTCCTTTAAAATTTTGGCTTGGCCCCCCAAACTTGCTGTACGAAATCCATGTTTCCCTTTCCCCCAGTGCCGTGCAACATTAGGGGCCACAAAACCAGGAAATTGGGCTTCCACCTTTTGAAATTACAGTTCTGCCCTAAAGCAGATATTTTTCTGGTTTTAAAAGGGACTTTTATTATTAAAACCCCAAAACCTTTTCCCCCACATTTTGGAATTTCTGTGGTGGTACAAAATTTAAAAGGGGTTTTTTCATGCAATGGCGTGAAAATTTAAAAAAGATTTTTAACAATACACCCAAAAATTAAAAAAAATATTAAAACCCCGTTATTTTTTGTACACCCCAAACCCCCCCTGACCTAAGGTTACCCTACATCTTACAAAACCCTGGGAACAGCTGTGTCTAAACCTTTTTCAATATGTAACAAAAATGGGACCACTCAAAAATCAAACACCCGTATTTAATTTTTTTATAAGCCTTTGGAAAAAAAAAAATTTAAAAGAAACCCCGAAAAATTTTTAGTTTTTCTTCAAAAGGGAAATTTTTTAGAAAAATGTACATTGTTATTTTATTATAAAAAAATGACGTCTTCAAAATTTTAAAGCAAAAAATTTTTTATTTATTTGCATTATATGAAAATTTTTCAAAATAATAAAAAGAAGCCCTGATGTCAGACTTCAAATAACGCAAAGAAAAAAAAAAGTTCATATTTTTAGAAACAATAAGACTAATGTTTTAAACCCCCGGAAGGGGGTTTAGAAAAACACAAATTTTGGGGGAATAACCTGATTTTTTTCTTTTTAAAATTTCCTTTTTGGGGGTAAACCACACTTGTTTTGTGTCCCCGCTTGTCCTATTCAAAAGGATTGTGAAGAACAAAAATGTTTTTTTTTTTACTTTTTCCCTTTTTTTTAAAAAAGATTTGGTTTTAGGGATCACCTAATCAAAAAGCCTTTAAATTAGAATGAGGTGGATTTTGGGTTTGGGAAATTCAGTTTGACACGGGAAAAGGGGAATGGCTGCCCGGCATGAGGGGACGTTTTTTTTAGAAAATTTGTGGGGGGTTTTTTAATTTTTTTTTCCAAAAGCTTTTATGAAACCACTTACTACACTCTGCCCCCTAGGGTTTATATTTTTTAATGGCTTTGGGTTGTGGGTTTTACCTTTACATTTATGTGAAAAGGGGTCCCAAAACCAAAAAAGCACCCGGATGTAAGTGGGGAAAAAATTAAGGGTATTTGTTTTTTTAAAAAATTTTTTGCAATTTTTTCCAACCTAAAAAGAATGGAGAGGTCTGAAATTTAATCATAGGTACACCTTAAAACTGGAGAGACAGAAGCAAAAAAAATCCGGGGAAAATCAAAATTGTTTGATTTTTAAAAAAATTAAATTTTTTGCTTTTATTGCATAAATAAGTTTTTTGATCACCCTACCAACCGAAAAGAGTTAGGGGGGCCTTCCCTATTTAAGGCCCTCTTACTCGGGCCTCTTTTACTTGTTTTTTTTGGGACCTTTTTTAAAAGGGTTACCTGTATAAGTTAAAATTTTTTAAAAAAACCCTCCCCCAAAAAAAAAGGCGGGATAAAGAAAAACGGGAAACAATAGGAAGATTGTGGTGAAAAAAGGCCAACTACTGTTGAAACCCAATTATTGGGAAAAATGGACGAAAGGTTTAAGATTGAAAAAATTTTCCCAAACCCTTGGAGATCCATGCAAACCCCCACTCACCCTTTTCCCCCCGGGGTTTAAGTATGATTTTTTGATAAAAAATCGGGGAAATCACCCAAAAATTCGGTGGAAAACTTAAGAACAAAGTCCGGGATTCCCAAAGAAAGGGGGGTTTTTTTGGAAACCTTTGGGGGTTTCCCCTTTCTGCACAGCAGGAAAAGGACGACTCCCATCGGGGAAAAGGATAGATGGGCCAAGGTTTATCGCGGATTTTTGGCCCTTTAACAACCTCCTTCCCATCATTAAGAGCATTAAAAGATAGGCCCAAGGCTGGGAAATTCCCAACAACAATGACCCGAAACCCCACCCCCGGGGAAAACTAAAGGAGGGGTCCCTGAAAACAAGCTTTTTTTAAGGTCTTGGAGTGGCCTTTAACCAAGTCTCCAGTTTCAAAACCCCAAATTTGGAAAATCTTTGGGGGGAAAAGGGCTGAAATCAATTTTAACCCATCAAACACCCCCCAAAAACCTAAAGATCGGAAAAAATTTATAGAGGGTGGGGCCCAAAAACTTTTGCTGCAGGGGTGGCAAAATTTGGGGTCAAGAACTAAGGAAACGTTTTTGACCTCTGAAATTTTTTTTGCAAAAAAGGTTTTTCTGGAACCCAAATAATCATACAATGTAAAATTTTCGGGGATTTTTTTTTTTAGATTCTTTTCTCTCACAATTGAAGTTTTCCCTACAATAAAAATTAACAAAAACCCCTCTCCATTTTTTTGTTAGGGGAGAAAATTTAAAAATTTGCCCCGTGTTTTCCAAAAAAACTTATTTTCCACTCTGTATTAATTGTTTAAAAAAAAAGGTTTTAAAACCCCCCCCCCAAAAATGCCCTTCTTTAAAATTTGGGGGATGTAAATTTTAAAAGGATTGTTATGTGGTTCCTTTTCCGTTTTCGGGGACCCCCTCACACCCAACCTCCCTTGTGTTTTTTTGGCCTTTTAAAAATGTACCGCACCCGGCCCCCCGACCAAAGGGTTTCATTCATGTTTAAAGGGGTAAAATGTGGGGGACCATTACATTTTTGTAACGCCCCTAGGGTAAAAACCCCTCACAAATGCCACATAATTTTTAATCTTTGCCACAACAGTGACCCCGACCCAAAGGGTTTCATTTCATTTTTTTCTACTTTTGGTTTTTTCAATTTTTTTCTTTTTAAGTGTTAAAGGTTTTATTAAAAAACAAACCTTGGGTTCCCCCCTTTTTTGGGAAGGGGGCTTTTTTTTTCTCCCCACCAAAATGAACTAAAAAAAATTTTTTTTAAGGGGGGGTGGTTTTTTTTTTCCTTTTTTGAACAATAATTCAAAATTTTATTGGTTTAACAAAAAATCAACAAATTATTAAAAATTCTTTTTAAAAGATTTTTATCAAAAACATTTAGCCATAAGCAAGCCCAAACTCCCGGGTTTTTTTTTGGGGAAAACGGGGATATATAACCATTATTGTGCCCCCACCTTTGCCCCCAGACCTAAGGTTTCCCCACTGTAAAAGGAAGTGTATGTGGGGAAAATTGATGTTTAAGTAAAATATAAATGTAAGCCACAGTTTTTTTCTGATGAGGAAATTTAAAAAAAAAAAAAAAAAAACCCGCTTCTTTGTTTGGGGGGAAACCCTTTTTTTTTCCCCGGGTTTTTTAAGGGTCCTATTTTTGCCAAAAGGGAAAAAGGGGCCCAAAGCTGTTGGGGAAACCGATCTTAAATTTTTAAACAATTTTTTGTCCATCCCATAGCCGGGGAAAGTTTTTTAGCTTTAAATTTGTTACTACAGAGCAAAAGGGTGTTGAATGTTTAAAAACCTGGAAAGTTTTGTTTTTTGTATGTTGCTTCCAATTGGAAATTTTTACTTCCCTAATTTCATTTTTTTCGCAAAGGGGGTGGAAAAAATGATGGCAGTTATTGTTAACGTTATTAAAAATTTTGTAGCTATGTGGTGAATTTTACATCTAAAACTTTTATTAAAAAAACAACAAAAGGAAGCAGTAAAAATGTCTTTTTCCGACCAGCACTCTTAGGTTTTTAAAACCCTTTTTATGAAGATGAAAAAAGGAAAAAATTGAGGTTTCCCTTCCTTTTTTTAACATTTTTTTTTTTCAAACTGTAAATAATTTTTTAATAGATCAGCAAAAATGTCCTTGTTTATTCGGGGGATTACAAATTACAAAGGTGCATCTTGGGTATCCAACATCTCAGGACCTCACAGTTTGACAACTATTAGGTCTGCCACAAGTCATTGAGGGCCATAGGGCTTCAGGTTTTTGTTGATCTACCGCTGATATTATATGGAAGCATACAAAGGTTTGGCATATTACATCATACTTTACAGGTATGGAGATATTGTACGATTATTAAGCCAAAAAAAGGGCAAAAAAAGGGGTACATTTTTTTAATGTAAATCTGTGCATGCATATATAGTCGGCTCTAGCTTGCTCGCTACAATCAATAGTAGCCTATTACATTTGCTTGGCTTCATTGACCCTCTGCAGACTCTATTATTTGCTGAGCTTTGCCTTTCAATGCCTCTCTATAGGAAACAAACTATGGAAGGGAAATGTTTGTTAAAGAAAAACTTTACATGTAGTTATTACTTACAAAGTGTTTCACTTCAAAAAGGGGGGCATTAGGCTATATCTCCACACAAGCTTTTCGTCTTTTTCAAATTTTTCGAAACCCGCGAAAAAACTCTGAATCCAGGTCCATAAATTTTGATTAAAAACTTTCTTATCTCGACAGAAAATTTCATTTTCTGCTCATTTTTGCTGCTTGTCGTTTTTTGTAACATTTTGCAAAAAATGACAGTGCAGCGCAGAAGATTTACTACTGATGTCTATGTAAAGCACCAATTTTTTTGGTCCCATTTTTGGACAGTTCTGCTGAAAAACTGCCCAGGTGTTTAACAAGGGATATGAATTTTGCATAAATGAAACCCGCCCCAAAACAGTCCTAAAAAAGGGCCAAAAAACGTTTCAAAAAACTGAAAACCACCCAGAAAACTCAGCCGAAAAACAGCTGCTTTAAACAAAAAAAAAAACTGACATTCAAAGCAGTTTTTAGGTTTTGGTTTTCTACAAGTTTTTTTTTCCTTTTATGTTAGCCCTCCCTTAACTCTCGGTTGTCAACTCTTTCGAATGCTTCAATAAAGTGGAGGAATACAAAAAGACTGTTTTAATACTTTTTTAATTTTTTTTTTCTAGAAAACGGATCTCCCCGGATATACCAACCTTAACACTCTCCCACAGCAAGGTAATTGGCTTCCTATGGAGTTATTATAGATATTAAAGGGGTTATCCTGGAGTTTAAAGATTTCATGGAACACTATAAACAGCCTTTATAATGAAAATTTTGTATTCCCCTGATTTTTATTTGTTTTTTTTTGCCCCCCCTTTTTGCTATCAAAAAATTTCCCCCTTGGGAATTTTTTGTATTCTCCAGCAGCTCTTTCCTTCAACTCACATACTGCATTGCAATATAGGACTTCCCTCCACAGTTATCACTGCTAGGGTCTATGTGTTGACTTCAGTGTTTATTCCCCCCCAACCCCTGAAATTGTGCATTTAAGGATGATAGCGAGGAATTGAGTATTATCAAACTGAGGAGCTCATTCATTTTCTTACGGCGTACCAAACCCCCCCCAGCCCAAACTGCTTCCTCTGCTCCCCATTAGGGTATAAAAAAAAAAGGTAATTTCATGGTAAGTGATGCGTACTGGGCACGCTATACACCTGCATTATGCCTGTTGCTTAAGAAATATGCGCTGGCCAGCGCATACTTCTGAAGCGCTCCCACTGACATTCACGGCAGGTATTCATAGCTCTCATATTTGTGGGGCATAATTCGGGCATATTGCAGCGCAAATACGCCGTGTGAACATGTCCCTACTGTTACTAAGTTCTGCCACCAGGAATCAAAGATAAACAACAGTCCCCCCTCCCCTGTAATTAGTCTATTGTAATTATTTCTATTCAAACTACAGGCTGGCAAGAGGGAATGTTGCCAGATCGTTTTTCTTTAGGTCCCCAACTAGGCTTTGGGATGGTTCAAAAACAACCCACGAGTGTGATGTAAGTTCATTTAGGCCATGTGAACAATTGGAAACCGTCACATTGGGTTTTCAGGGGATAGAGTTAAGGGAGGACAAAGGGGCCCAAATTTTTTGGCTCTGCAAGCGGACATTTAAATACTTTGTAAGTACTAAAAAGTATGGGAATTTTCAAATTTTAATATATTTTTGAACCCTATAACAAATAAAAAAGATAGGCACGGAGAACCCATTTAATACTACATTGTGTAGGTTTAATCTAACCTAGTGACAATAAAATATTGTAATACTAAATTCTACCCGGTCAGTCTGTAGTCACTGCTTTAAAACTAAACACACGTTTTTGTTTTTTTTGGCGTTTGTTGATCCAAAGTGAGGAGAGACTTAGGCCTCGTTCACACGGCTTATTCAAGCCGGAATTGCAAGCCGGATTGCGCTCGCAA
This sequence comes from Phyllomedusa bahiana, assembly GCA_025379985.1. NCBI lineage: Eukaryota > Metazoa > Chordata > Amphibia > Anura > Hylidae > Phyllomedusa > Phyllomedusa bahiana. The sequence goes on along the minus strand of JAODAL010004689.1, from coordinate 91,797 downwards.
TTTCCGGGTTGCATAAAAGGGGCGGGGGGCGCGGCCCGCCGGCCCCAAGACTTCCCTTATCCCCGGGGCTATTGCGCCCCGGGTAATTTGCACGGGAATCCACATTTCTATGGAACTGTGGATTACCGAATTACTGTGAGATTGGGGCCCTTTCCAGTTGCAAATCCGCGCGCATACGGCGCCAATTTTGGGGAGAAAATAACTGTGTGGAATGGAATTTATAATAGGAAGACTTATACCCCTTTGCAGGCTTTGGCTCAAAAACAGCAGCTCACCCTGATTTAGAACACCCATGTCTATACACCTTACTAGCTAATTTGGAGTTAATAGAACAAGTCATCTATTCAGGATCTTCCTCTTGTGGCCAGAAAGAAGAGTGGTTACAAAAAGCATCTCTCCCTCTTGAGGACCTCTCATTTCCTACATGGTAGACATGCTTAGTTCGGTTTGGTTATTGACTCGTTTCACCAGATTATAGCTAAATGCTGGAAGTGCAAGCATGGGGACTTGTGTGTGTAAAGGTTAAAGGGAATGTGTCATCAAAAAATTACTTATTGTTTAACTCCTGTTTTTATGTTAAACACATTTTTTAAGAATTTTTGGTTATTTTTTAATTTTCCATATTTTTTAATAACTAAGTCCTGCAGTTTTCACTTTGGCCACTAGGCCTAATAATATTCTGACACTTCCTGTTCTGTAGAGAGAGATTTTCAGTATCTACTCATTATCAGTTCAAGCAGGATTGAACTGAAAGGTCACACTACTGTGTCTTTTTATATAGTGTATGTAAACTTCTGGTTTCAACTGTATTTAGCTGTCAGGGAATTGGTAAGCTTGGATCCAATTGTACTAATACAACGATTTTGAAATACTGTTCTATTGTTTGAATTTCTTATGGTGCTAAAAGGTGCTGGGTGGGATGTCCTCTTGAGAAGAATTTGTTAGTTTCAGGGAATAGATTGTAACAAGCGTGCAGAGATGTTTGTTACCATTTTTTTTTTTTTGATCATGAGTCCTGAACCAAGGTACTTCAGTTGTACTACAGCATGGGTTACTTTTTTTTATAAACTCATTTTTATTGGATTTTCCATTTTTCGTGGTACAATTTAATAAAAACGAAAAAGTGATAGTGTAAAGGGAATCTCACAAAGTCTTGATCCAAGTCGAAGAAACACTTCTTCCAATAAACCCCCAAAGGACAAAAGAGCCTCCGGCACCTCCTGGATCGGGTAAGTATCATGTGTGAAAAAACTATGATAGTAAACCTCCAGTCCCACCCCCACCTCTGCTTTTACACCTTCCCAGTTAGATTCCCCGCGCTTTTTAGAGGTCAGGGATGAAAGATGAAAGATGTTGTGGACCCCACGGGGTTCCAGCTTTAAAGTCCCGTCTGCCAATCCGAAGGTGCCGCGGGGCTCCCATGCCATATTCCCCCCTTAACATACCATATTGATAGGAACAATACACACATGTACTTTTAAAACAAACAAATAAGAACTACAAGTCATTAACTTTAACTCCGTGCAGAGAGAAGAGAAAAAGAGGCTCGCCCCCCTCCTTCTAGGACATTAGTGAGTTACTTCAAATGGAAAGATTGTTTGATTAGTGTGTTAGCTGTTACTAAGTGATGCAATATTGCTGTGAAGGGTGAAACCTATAGTACTATTGTGCTGCCAAGGGTGTTGGTCTTTTCCCGGTCACTCTCTCGCCCCCTATGGTGGGAGGAATTTTGGCTGGTCCCCGGGAAGCTCCCGTCTACCCAGGGCTCCCGACAAAAAGGGCCATAAATTTTTCCCCTTTAAAAAAAAAATTTTTTTTTGGGGTTTTTAAAAAAGGGAAAGGGTTGGGGTTGGGGGGGTTTTGGGGGGAAAAAAAATTTTTGGGGGGGAAATTTTTTGGGGCCCCTTTTTTTTTTTAAGGCCCCAACAAATTCCCCCCCGGGTTTTTTTTTTAAAATTTTTTTTTTTCCCAAATTTTTTAAAAACCCCAAAAAAAATTCCCCAAAAAAAAAACAAAAAAACCCCCCCCCCAAAAAAAAAGGGGGGGTTTTTTTCCCCCCTTTTTGGGGGGGGAAAAAAAGGGGGGGTTTTTTCCCCCCCCCCCCTTTTTAAAAAAGGGGGTTTTAAAGGGGGGGAAAAAGTTGGGGGGGGAAAAAAAGGGGAAAAATTTTGGGGGAAAAAAGGGGGGGGGTTTTTTTTTCCCCCCCAAAAACCAAAAAAAAAAAATTTAATTTTAAAAAAAAAAAATTTTTTAAAAATTTTTAACCCCAAAACCCAAAAAAAAAAAAAAAGGGGCCCCCCTTTTTTTTTGGGTTAAAAAAATTAAATTTTTTTAAATTTTTTTTGGGAATTTTTGGGGGGAAAAAAAGAAAAATTTGGGGTTTTTGGGGCCTTTCCCCCCCCCCCTTTGGGGGGGGGGTTTTTTTTTCCCCCAAAAAAAACCCCCCGGGCCCCCAAAAATTTTTGGGAAAAAAAAGGGGAACCCGGGGTTTTTTTCCCCCCTTTTTAAAAAAAGGGGCCCCCCCGGGGGGGGCCCCAAAAATTTTTTTTTTTTTTTAAAAAAATTTCCCCAAGCCCCTTTTTTCCCGGGGGGGCCCCGGGGGTTTTAAAAAAACCCCCGGGGGGTTTTTAAAAAGGGGGGGGGAAAAAATTTTTGGGGAAGAAAAATTTTTCCCCTTAAAAAAAAAACCCCAGCCCAAAAAAACCCCCCCCCCACCCTTTACCTTTTGGGAAAAAAAAAAAATTTTTTGGTTTCCCCCCCGGGGGGGGGAAAGGGGGAAAAAATTTTTTTTCCCCCCGGGTTTTTTTTTTTTCCCCCAAAAAAAATTTTTTTTTTTTTTTTTTTTGGTTTTTTGGGTTTTAAAAAAAAAAAAATTTTTTTTTTTTTGGGGGTTAAGGGAAATTTTTAAAAAAAATTTTTTAAATTTTTTTTTGGAAAAAAACAAATTTTTTTTTTGGGGGGTTTTTTTTTTTTTTAAAAAAAACCCCCTTTCCAAAGGGGGTTTTTTCCCCCCCCCCCCCGGGGGTTTTAAAAAATTTTTTAAAAATGCCCCCAAAAATTGGGGGAAAAAAAATTTTTTTTTTGGGGGGGTTTTTTTTTAAAAGGCAAAATTTTTTAAAAGGGGGGGGTTTTTTTTTCCCCTTTTTTTAAAATTTTGGGGGCCTTTTTTGGTTTTTTTTTGGGGGAAAAGGGGGGGGTTTTTCCCCCCCAAATGGGGTTGGGGGGGTTTTTAAAAATTTTTTTTTAAAAAAATTTTTTTTTATTTTTAATTTTTAAAAAAATTTTTAAAACCCCCCGGGTTTTTAAAAAATTTTTTTTTTTCCAAAAGGGAAAAAAAATTTTTAAAAAAAATTTTTTAAAATTTTTTTTTTGGGGGGGGTTTTTTAAAAAAAAAGGGAAAAACCTGCCCCCCCCCCCAAAAAAATTTTTTGGGGGAAAAAAAAAAACCCCCCCCTTTTTGGGGAAATTTAAATTTTAAAAAACCCAGGGGTTTTTTTTTTCCCCCGGGGGAAAAATTTTTTTTTTTGGGGGGCCCGGGGCCCCTTTTCCCCCCTTTTTTTCCCCCCCCCCCCCCCCCCCCCCCCCCCCCCCCCCCCCGGGGGGGCCCCCCCCCCTTGGGGTTTTTAAAAAAAAAAGGGGGGGGGGGGGGCCCCGGGGGGGGGGGGAAAAAAAGACCCCCCCCCCCCCCCCCCCCCCCCCCGGGGGATTTTCCCGGGGGGGGGTTTTTTTTTGGGGGGGAAAGGGATCCCCCCGGGGGGGGTTTTCCCCCCCCAAAACCCCCCCCCCCCCCCGGGGTTTTTGGGGGGTTTTTTCATTTCCCCCCCGGGGGGGGAAAAGGGGGGGGGGGGGGCCCCCCCCCCCCCCCCCGGGGGGGGAGCGAGGGGGGGGGGGGGCCCCTTTTTTTGGGGGGTTTGGGGGGGGGGGCCCCAAATTTGGGGGGGGGGGGTTTTTTTTGGGTTTTTTTTTTTAAAATTTTTTGGGGGGGGGGGGTTTTTTTTTAAAAACCCTTTTTCCCCCCCTGTAGGCGGGGGGGGGGGGGGGCCCCCCCCCCCCCCCCCCGGGGGGGGGAAAAATGGGGGGGGGGGGGTTTTTGGGGGGGAAGAAAAAAAAAAGGGGGGGGAAAAAATTTTTTTTTCCCCGGGGGGGGGAAAAAAGGGGGGCCCCCCCCCCCCCCCCCCCCCCCCCCCCCCCGGGGGGCGCAAAAAACCCCGGGGGGGGGGGGGCCCCCCAAGGGGGGGTTTCCCCCCCGGGGTTGGGGGGGGGGGGGGAAAAAATTTTTTGGGGGGGGGGGCCCCCTTTTTTCCCCCGGGGTTTTTTTTTTTGGGGGGGGTTGGGGGTTTTCCCCCCCCCGAGGGGGGGGGCCCCCGGGGGAAACCCCCCCCTTTTTTTGGGGGGGCCCCCCCCCCCCCCCCCCGCCCCCCCCCCCCCCCCCCCCCCCCCCCCCCGGGGGGGGGGGGGGGTTTTTAAAAAAAGGGGGGGGGGGGGAAACCCCCCGGGGTTTTTGGGGGGGGGGGGGGTTTGGGGGGGGGTTTTTTTGGGGGGGGTTTTTTTTAAAAAGGGGGGGGGGCCCCCCCCCCCCCGGGGGGGGGGGGGGGGGGGGGCCCGAAAAAAGCGGGGCCCCCCCCCGGGGGGGTTTTTTGTTTGGGGGGGGTGGGGTTGGGGGTTGGGTGGGGGGGGGGGGGTTTTTTGGGGGTTTTTTCCCCCCCGGGGGGGGGAAAACCCCCCGGGGGGGGCGGGTTTTTCCCCCCCCCCCTTTTTTTTTTTTTTCCGGGGGGGGGGGGAAAAAAAAAAAGGGGGGGGAAAGGGGGGGAAAAAAATTTTCCCCAAAAAAAACAAAAAAAAATTTTGGGGGGTTTTTTTTGGGGGGGGGGGGCCCCGGTTTTTTTTCCCCCCCCTTTTTTTGGCCCCCCCCTTTCCCCTTTTTAAGGGGGGAAAAATTTTTTGGGGGGCCCCCCGGGGGGGCCCCACCCCCCCCCCCCCCCCCCCCCCTTTGTTTTTTGGGGGGGGAAAGGGGGGGGGGTTGGGTTTTTTTTCCCCCCCCCCTTTGTGAGGTTTTTGGGGGGCCCCCCCCCCCCCCCGGGGGGGGGGGGGGCCCCCCCTTTTTTTTTTTGGGGGGGGGGGGCCCCCCCGGGGTTTTGGGGGGTTTTGGGGGGGGGTTTTTTCCCCGGGGGGGCCCCCCCCCCCTTTTTTCCCCTTTAAAAGGGGGGGGGTTTTTTTGGCCGGGGGGGGGCCCCCCCCCCCCCCGCCGGGGGGGATTTTTTTAAAATTGGGGGGGGGCCCCGGGGGGGGTTTTTCCCCAAAACCCCCCCCTTTTTTCCCTTTTTGGGGTTTTTAAAAAAACCCCCGAAAAAGGGTTTAAAAAAAAGGGGCCGGGGTTTTAAAAAAAAAAACCCCCCAAAAAAAAAAATTTTACCTTCCCCCCAAGGGGAGGGGAAAGGTTGGGGTTTTTAAATTGGGAAAGGGAAACCCCCTTAAACATTTTGGGGGGGGGCCCCCCCCCCCGGGGGGGGGGGGCCCCCCCGGGGGGCCCCCCTTTTTTTTAAAAAATTGGGGGCCCCTTTTTTCCCACCCCCCCCTTTTTCCCTTAAAAAAAAAAAATTTTTTTCCCCGGGCCCTTTGGGGGGGGCCCCCTTTTCCCCGGGAAGGAAGGGGGGGGGCCCTTTTTTTGGCCCCCGGGGGGTTTTTCCCTTAAATTTTAATGAAAAAAGGGGGGTTTTTTTTTAAAAATTTTTTTTTTTTAAAAAAAAGGGCCCGGCCCCCCCCCCTTTTTCCCTCCCCTTTTTTTCCCCTTTTTGGGGGGGGCCCCCGGGGGGGGGGGCCCCCAAAAAAAAAAAAGGGGGGGGGGGGGGGAAAAAAAAAAAATTTTTTAAAGGGGCCTTTTTTTTTTTAAAACCCCTTTTTTTTTTTTTTTTTGGGGGTTTCCCAAAAAAAAAAAAAAAAGGGGGAAAAGGGTTTAACCCTTTTTTGTTTTTTTGGGGGGGGTTTTTTTTTCCCCCCTTTTGGTTGGGGGTTTTTTTTTTTTTTAAAAAAAACCCCCCCCTTTTTTTTTTTAGGTTTCCCCCCCCCCCCCCCAAAAAAAACCCCTTTTTTTTTTTTCCCCGGGGTTTTTTTTTTGGGGGGGGTTTTTTAAAATTTTTCCCTTTTTTTTTTCCTTTTTTTTTTTTTTTTCCCCCCTTTTTTTTTTTTGGGGAAGGGAATTTTTTTTGGGCCCCCCCCCCCCCCCCCCCAAAAAACCGGTTTCCAAGGGCCCTTTTTTTAAAAAAGGGGAAACCCCCCCCCTTTTTTTAATTCCTTTTTTTTCCCCCCCCGGGGGAACCCGGAAAAAAAACCCCCCCCCCGGGGGGGAAAATTTTTCCCGGGGGTTTTTGGTTTTTTTTAAAGGGGGGGTTGGTTTAAATTTTTGGGGGGCCCCCAAAAAAAAAAAAAAGGGGGGGGGGGGGGAAAAGTGGGGGGGGTTTTTTTTTTTCCCCCCCGGGGGTTTTCCCCCCCCAAAATTTCCCCCCCCCCCCCCAAAAAAGTTTTCCGGGGATTTTTTTCCCCCCCCCCCTCCTTTTTTTTTTTTTTTCCCCCCCTTTTTCCCCCTTTTAAAAAATTTTTTAAAATTTTTTTGGGGGAAAAAAAACCCCCCCGGGGGGAAAAAAAAAGGGGGAAACCTCCCCCTGTGTGAGGTTTCGGGCCCCTGGGGGCCCTTTTACCCCCCCGTATCTGTTTTGGATTGTATAGGGCCCCCCCGCCCCGGGAAGGGTTTTTGTGTAGTAGTATTAACCCCCGGCCTTTCCATTGACTGTGGGGGAAACCCATGACCCCCCCCCACCCAGGGCCCTTTTTTCATTCCCGAAGAAAAAATTTTTCCTCCCCCAGATGAGGGCTCCTGGGGGGCAGCGCCAAAGTCGGGTTTCAGGGCCCTTTTTAGGGGACCAGCACCAAAGAGACGTTTATTTAGGTGACCTTAAAACCCCCTTCACATTTCCCCCGTTCTATGCGTATTTAATGTTAGATCTGCTTTGGGGAAAATTTCCCAGCCTTGGGGACCCCCGCCTCCTGGAAAGGAAATTTAAACAAAAAAAAATACCCTTGAACACATAACTTTTTTATAACAAATGAACTATTTTGGGAATTTTGGGTGCGAATGGCCCCGGGGAAGTGATTGCAGTAAATATCTCCAAAAAAGCCCAAAAATTTCCCAAAATTAGGGAACCCCCCAAAGGGACCCGTGGTGAGCAGCAGGCATCGACCAGGGGGGGCTAAACTGGTGGGGAGGGCTTCCCCTTTTTTTTTCCGGGGGATGGGGTGACTATTCCCCCCTTTATCCCCCCCCCCCCACCCCCACCCGGAGACCCCACAGGAGGTTAAGTCCCCTTTAATTAAGATGGGACAAAACCAAAGGGTCTATTTTCTAGGGCTCATGCCCAAATTCCCCCCCAGCTCCCACTAGGGAGACCCGCCAAGAAGAATCAATTGCTTTTTTAAAATTTTTTAGTTTTGAAACCCCTTACTGTCCCTAAAGAGAACCCAAAAAGGGAACAAAAAAAAGATCAAGAGCAGTTAAAAAGTCACTTATCGTGTGCCTCGTCTTGATCTCCGCTTTACTAGGAAAACCGGCCGGGCCCGCTCCCCCCGAACTTTCTGAAAAGGGGAGGGACTTTCTCAGGGGGAAATTTCTGAAGAGTGGAACCCGCCGGCCCAAATTTTTTCAATCTTTTCCCCCCAAAACTCCCCTTCCCTATTTGGGAAAGCGATGGTCTGTGGAGTTTGCATGGATGGGGTTCCCCTTTGGGGGGGATCTTTTTCTAAGCCGTTTGGCCAAAAACCCCTCCTCAAAAAAGACTGAGGGCCCCTTTGGGGGAGTTTAAAAGGGGGATATGTTTCCATTCTTGTGGAAAAATTTTTTGGGTGAGCTGGGTAGAGGAAACGGGAAATTTTTTTTTTGTTATGGAAAAATTTTCCTTTCAGACGGTGGCAAAGGGCCTTCTTTTTTAAGGGACCCCCAGGCCCCAAAGTCCCCAAATACCAAAATCCTGGAGCCCCTAATCAGGAGTTTAGAGTTCCCGCCTTTTTAAGGCTTAAGAATGGCCGCTTTGTCCCCAAAGTTCGGTACTTTAAAAAATAAATTGGGCTTGGGGGGCCCCTTTGGGAGGGGCTTGAGGGGATGGTTGGTCAGGGGGTAGTGTAATTTCCTTCTGTCTGGGGCCCCCCTATGTGCACGGGTTTAACTTTACAATTGTGAGGTAAGTTAAAAGGCGGTCGGGAGTTCTGATTCAAAACAAAACCCGTCAAGTCTTTTCTGTGGGATGGACCCCGGGCAGGCCCACCAGACGGGGGATTGTTTCGTCTTGATCTATTTTTTGAGATCTTTATTTTATTCCCGAGGAAAGTTTTTTTTCGTATATTAGATCCTGTATCTTTGGAAATGGGGGTTGTCAGCTGTGGTCCCCTAGGGGGGGGGACTCTTTGTTTTGCTTCGTCCAAACGCTTGGAGTGTAATTTTGGGAGTCTGCTTGAATTTTTTGAAGTTGGAAAAAATGAGATTGGTCCCGAGTCTCTTGATATCTGGGGCCCAATTTCCCCGAGCCCCCCCCCCACCGCTAGAAGGGTTTTTCAAGGGGGCGCTCAAACCCGGGGGGGTTTCCCCCCAGCTCAGCGGTTTTATCAAACGGAAGCAGGTTTTCCGGATGGGAGTTTCCTTTTTGGACACCGGGGTGAGTGGGGGCGTGGTTTTAAAAGGGGAGTTCCACAATTAACCCTCTCCCCTTGATCGGAAATGGGTCCCCTCCCGCCCTTTTATTCGTAGTTTTTTCCCTCTTGTGGAAATATTTTTTCCATGTGGGATATAGGACTGGTTTAAAGTGGCCCGCACTTTTTTTTATGGCCCCCTAAAAATGGCGGGTGCTTTGGGCCGGTAGATTGGGCCTAATGAAGGGTGGGGTTTCCCGGGGCCTCGCCGGGCTTTGGGCAGGAGCTGCTTGTTGTGGGAAAATGGGAAGGGGGGCCCCAGGGGAAATTTTTCTCCGTATTTTCAGCGCTACCCCCCTGGGAAGGGAAAAAGTATTGTGCCGGCCCCGGGGGTAAGTGGGGTTTATTTTCCCGTAGTTCTGCTCCCCCCCGGAGTTTAATAAAAATGGGGCCCCCTGGGGGGGGTTTGGGGGGGCCAAAAATTCCCGGGCCCCTTTTAATTGGTCCCTTTTTGCCCCCGGGGTCCCGTTTTCCCGGACAACTTATGGCCTTCTGCCCCACCCCCCTTGGGGGTCCTAAAGGGGTGTCGGGCTTCTTTCCCGGCGCCCCCCCAGTCGTTTTTTGCCCCCAAGGTTTCGCTGCCCTCCCTCACCTCCTATGCGCCCCCTGTTCCGGAAACCCGATGCCTCTGGGCCCCCGCCGAACCCCCAAAAAGAGTCCCCTGTCCTAAAACCCCCCGAAAAGATCGGGAGCTTTCCCCCGCCCTCCCGCTTGTGCGGGCGGCCCCCCTTCCCCCTCTCTCCCGGGCCCCAAAACCCGCTCGTGGAAAAGATACCCCCGTGAGGTTTATATGCCGTTTTTTCCGGGGGGTGACCGGGGGCCCCCTGCTATGCACTCAACCCCGCATTTGCGGCGCCCCGGAAAACCCGGGAAGGGCCACATGGGTTTTCTTTAATCCGTAAAATTGTGAAGCAAGTGGTTAAGGGGGGGCTTCCTTTCTTTCTAAGACATGAATTTGACGAAGGGTGTCAACAGCCTTAAATTTCTTCAAAAAAAGGAAAAGGTCCTATTTTAGAGATTTTGGAACCCAAAAAGTTTAAATTTGAATACCCTTTGAAAAATTTAAAATTTATTTCCAAAAGGCCCTTTAGGGGACATTGAAAGGGTTTTTAACCTTTTTTGGCATAAAATGCCCCATACAATGAAACCAAACTAAGCAAGCTACGTTTAAAAATTTGAAACCAAATTTAATTGTTGGCGCATTGTTCAAAAGGATTTTCGCCCACTTTCGTATGCGCCTAACATGAAGGGGTGTTGGGGGGCATTTTCGCACCACTTTCGTAAGATTAGCACAAAAAAGAAGGGTTGGTTCAAAAAAACTGGGCCCGCATTACTGCTTAAAATTAAAATTTTCTGCCTAAACCCTTAAAAAGCCCGAAGGGGAAGCTAGTTTTGGGCTGAAAAGGGGCAAAAAGGGCCAATTTTTTCTAAATTTAAACATTCAAAATAAAAAGGAATTTTATTAAAAGGGATCAAACTGTAAAAAAAAAAATTTAAATTTTAAATTTTAATAAAAAAATTAAAATATATAAAAATATTTTAATATCCCCCAAAATGAAAAAAATTTTCTCCTTTTAAAAGTATTTTAAAATTTTCCCTTGCCCTTAAAAAATTTTTTTCTTAAAAAAACCCCAAAATGAGGATGTTAGGATTTTTTTATTTACTTTTTTAATACTTTAAAATTTGGGAAATGTATTTTTGCTGCTCTTACCCTTTTTTCTACTTACAGCAAGAGCCAGCACAAAAGGGCAGGATCAAAAACCATAGTTTCTATTCACTGACATGTTATTCAAATTTACTTTTTTTTTTTTTTTTTCCCCACCCTGTCAAAAATTAATACATTTTAAGGGCATTACTTATGCGCCTAATTACCGAAGGGCCCCAAACCACATAGGGGGAACGCGGGAACTTTTACCCCATTTACAACACACAAAAACCCACTTTCTACAATCAGGCGCATTATCCCACTGGAAATGGGATTAGACAATTCATTTTGACGCCCCTTTCCCTTTTACAGTCGCCCTTAAAAATTTTTGGGCGTTAAATCCCAAAAAATTCATGCGCATGATATTTGTATAGAAGGGGCCCTAAATTTAGGGAACCCTGGCCTACAGGGTGGGAAAATAGGGCACCGTTCTGACTGGGGTTTAAAACCTTTTTTTAAAAATGAAACTACCTTTTTTTCCAGCATAATCCCGCCCAAAATTTTCCCGTATTGAAGCTATAAATATGTAGCTTCTTTAGGGTTTCTAGTTGCCCCGCCCCCCGGGATTGGCGCATTAAAAAAAGTGCCGCGGGCATTCTGAAAAGCCCCTCATACTCCCCGTAGGGGAGGGATTCCACTGAGAAAAGGGGGTTGAAAACCTGAGTTGTGCTGAAAAATCCCGCCAAAAATTCTGGCGCACCCCGTTAAACTTTCCGCCCCTTTTTCCCTGCTGGGGGGTTCATTTGAAACCTTGGGGTATTTCAAAGGGCTTATTTGGGGGCTATTTAGGACTTTTTTAAATTTTCCGCAAATACGCCCCGTTTTTACTTTTAAAAAAAGTGTAAAAAAAAAAGTGTGGCATGTATTTTGCCCCGTAAATACTTTCCCCCTTTCTTTACTTGGGGGATTTACTTGCAAAATACGCCTCAAAAAAGTGGACAGGGGAAACTTAATTTTATGATCGTATTTCCGGCGTTTCACGCCCCAAATACGTCGAAAAAAATAGCCTCTTTAAAATTGAGGGAGGCGTATTTTACTTTTGGAACCCCCAATGCTAATCTAATTGTTCATTATTTGAAACATATTTGGGGACGGGTTTTTTCAGACGTTTAAAAACGGGCCCGAAATAAGCCGTGTGAACATAGCCTTAGACATAGACCCCAGTTGTTGCCAATCCCCTTATTAAGTGACACAACTTCTGGAAATTCATAAGCTCCCAGTAAATAAGGTTATGCAAGTGAAATCAAATATTCCTGCAGTGATATCATTCCTGCTATACTTGTCTTCTACTGCCTGATCAACCAGAAAGAAAGAAAATGGCTGCTGGTTTGGGAAACCATAGGCAAGGCAGGGTAAGGAAATAGTTTGTATCATAAGAATTCTTTCAATTTAATATACATTCCCCAAACCCCCAAAACCAACTAACCCAAAAAGGGTTGTAAACCCGGCAAACGTCGTAAAAAAAACTTTTAAGCAAATTTCCCCTCTAATATAACATTTTCTGTAATAATTTTAAAAAATTTTTTTGTCTTTAAAGGGCTGTAAGGTTTTAAATTTTTAAAAAAAACCTGTCACACAAAGTTATGCCCCCCCTTTCTGAGGGCAGCACAAAACTAGTGTCAGACCTGTGGGCCCCGCGCTGTGTCCCTTATTCGTAAGAACAGGAGTTTTAGTGTATTTAATTCTCAAAAAAGCAGTTTTAAGCCAGAAAAGAGTCTTCGAAAAAATCCTTCAGCGGTCCGTTTTTTTCAAAAAATCCGCCCACCCTTTTGGCTAGGGCCCCCCCCACCCCCAAAAATGAAAACCCCATTACTTTGAATAGGTAGAAACATGGAATAAATTACAGTGGGCGGGCTAAAAACCCTCAAGAAAAAGAAATTTAGGGGTAAATTTCTTTAAAACTGCTGCAAACTTAAAAGAATTAAAAAGGAAAACGCGCGGGTCAGCGGGGTTGCCCCTAGCTTGTGCTGCCCCAGCAAGGGGGCATAATTTAATGTGACCCTTTCTTTTTTTAAGTAAAGGTTTTTATTTTACAGACTGATGGTAAAACGGGCCCAAAACCTTCAGCACGGAACAGACCACACACTGCAGGAAATGCAAAGAAACCGATACCAAGGTAATTTGGAAAATAGATTGACATAGTAAGCATTTCATTTTATAAGATCTAGGAGATATATATAATTATTATTATTTTTTTGTTTTTGCAAGGCCCGAAACCCAGAAACAGCTGGGCACCGGGGGGATTGGCCCCCCAAAACTTTCTGTACCCAAAAGATATTTTCAGATTTTTTTACTTGCAAAAACCTTAGTAAATTAAATAAACTAGAAGAGGGTGAACTCCCTGAAAAACCCGGGCGATGAAAAGTAATTTGGGGGAATAAACAGTGATATTGGTGCAGGTATTTGATTTCTTTACATTAGCCAGTATTTATCTAATTTCAGTCTTGTTAAAGATTGAACAGAAAAGCAAACATCACCAGGAAGATTTATCCTGCACAGACAAAGCCAGGCTTTTATTTAAGATAACCAATCCTATATCATCTATGTTTTATGGCCCAAAATTTTCTGCCCCTACAGCTGGAAAACCAAAAATGGGTCCAGCCACATGATAATGATACAAAACTCCATGTTTGGATAGGTGCAATGCTATAGAGTTCAGTTATACAAAATTATACGTATCCACATTTTCTCTTCTTTTCAGTGAAAGATAACGCCTCTATTATAGAACATGTGGCAGAAAACAAAAAATCACTTCATTGATAATATTTGATCGGAACATCTTGCTTTCTCCCTGTATAATGAGCTCTACACAGATCAGAGCATGCCCAGAACACGATCAAAAGTCAGTATGCTGTTTTATGACTTAAAGTGGGTTTCTCACTATAAAGATTAACTTTAAACATGTAGGGACTGGTAATTGAAGACTTTTTCCAAATTAGATTTTACCTTAGTCATCTGCTAAGAGATTTTATCTGCTTTGAGTGCAGACAGGTTTCTCTGGTAACATCCATAGCTTTACCGTGTGAGGTTACCGTGGACAGATCTCGCTCTCGGAGAAGACTCATAACCACTAACAAGATTTGCTTTTGTTTACAGAAAAAAGCAATAAATGTGACAAGTATGCAAAGCAAAAAAACTGCCTGTGTCTCAGTGAAACAGCATGTTGAAAAAACCCCTTTAAAGGGAACCTGTCAGGTGGTTTGTGCTACCCGATCTGTGAAATTCTGCTTTTCCCCACATACATACAGTGATTGACAGCTTTCCTTCTATTAGTGTATACAGAGCAAACTGCCAATGTGGACAAAGGAAAAAGTACTTTCCTTTTGTTTTCTTACAATGTTTTTTTTTGTTCAGAAATTCTACTTCAAATCATATAAACCTATAAATATCAAAACGTGGCTTCTCTCCCTCTATCATATCCTGCTGTCAGATAGGGTAGCAAAAGTCACCCAACAGGTTACTTTTAAACTTATGTCCATGTGGCTTACATTAAGAAGGGCTATCCAGTATTCATGTGAAGAAAAAAAATGCAAATATGGTATACAGGAAGTCCCCTACTTAAACCGTTCTGACTTTACATCTGTCCCCTAATTAAAAACGGAGACTTATGGGGAATGCTGGCACTTGTAGTTTCATGCTCCACAGCAGATAGTAGCTGTGGAATGACAAGTTCCAGCATTCCACAACAGTACATGAGGTGAAAATAAGGTGACATTTTCTTAACAAGGGCACAGACCGCAAAACAATTGTAAAAACCCTTTCCTGCACTATCAAAAACTAAAAAAAATATACCTGTTCCGACTTACATACAAATTCAGCTTAAGAACAAACCTACAGTCCCTATTCCGTTCATAACCTGGGGACTGCCTGTAATTGAAAAGTTCATTTTAATTGGAAAGGGCGAGTCCCTTTAAGTTTTTTTTATTGTAATTTTTTTTTGTGGGTATTTTTTTTACTGCACAAAGAATACTTTCCTAAACTTTACATTTTAGAATATAAAATGCATTATTTCCAGTAATAGGTGATCGCAGTATATCATGCCTTTTGTACAATGCAATAATATTAATAACCCTTGAATTGTATTCTTACGTTTTTCCCTGTGACTATTACCCACTGACATTATTTTTCTACGGTTCTTCTTGTGTGTTCTTGTGAATTTTGAAATGTGCAGTGTGTGCTTTGATTAAAATTAAGTGAATAAGTATAAAGCAACGTAGAATAAATAGTAAACAGGTTCACCTAATACGGCCGTAATATGTCCAAACAGACTTTCTTTCAAATTGCTTTTTCTGTGTAGCCGGGCACTTCGCTGGCTGGGCGGCAACATCCAGAGACAAAATCAGGTGTGCAGGATACATTTTCCTGACGTAGTCCACAATGCAGGACACACCTCAGCCCGGTAACGGTGAAGGTAAAACCAGCAATTTTATTGAATATTTAAATATGAAACACAGCAATACGATAAGAATGTTGTCATGCTGCAATCACAGCTGTGAACAAGAGCGATTTAGCTCGAAACGCGTCTGCAGTTCGCAGCGTAACAACATTCTTATCGTATTGCTGTATTTTATTTTTAAATATTCCATAAAATTGCTGGTTTTACCTTCACCGTTACCGGGCTGAGGTGTGTCCTGCATTGTGGGCTACGTCCGCTGTATCTTGCACACCTGATTTTGTCTCTTAATAAGTACAAAGGTGAATAACATTGGTGATATTAGGGGCCGTTCACACGGCTTATTTTGCCGCGGATTGGCGCCGTACTGCGCGCTGAATTTGCGCTGCAGTACGGCTCCAATCCGTCGCAGTAATTACGGTAATCCACCGTTCTCATAGAGAACAGTGGATTCCGTCGCTCCTCCCCACTCAGCGAATCCGCCGCGGGGAGAAATGGACATGCACATTATCCAGGAGCAATACGCGCCGTGGATAATGCAAGTCTATGGGGCCGGTGGGCCGCGCCCCCGCCCCGCCCCTTATTCAAGCCGGAATTGCGAGCGCAATCCGGCTCGCAATTACGGCTTGAATAAGCCGTGTGAACCGGCCCTTAGTGCACTGATTAAAAAGTAGAGGTTTTTGACTACATTGAATAAAGCACATGCAGCTGTGAATTGTCAGAGTGTGAGTAATGTATTTGCTACATCCAAAGGATTTCTGTCACCTCTACTACTTCTTTGCTCCCTTGATACTGAGCTGCACTGTCAGCACTGGGTATGAGCCAGTGAGATGAGACCATGAACCTCAGACCTGGAGCTGACACTGCAGGCAAATGATGCATGTAATGCTCTGGTTTTGTGTTGGAAGAGTGATCTAGGAAATATTTTATTAGAAGCGTTACTCGGTAATAACTCTAACTCAGACTCTTAAAAACTGAGGTTTTTAAGAGTCTGTTCTATGCCGGAATGCCATTGCTATGCCATTGCTTTATGCAAAACAGTCAGTGAGGTCTGAATGGCAAGTAAACCCTCACACCAACCAATTTATTGGTTCCTCTCCTTAAGGAGAGACTTTTCCCCTTCCGAAGCCACTCTTGCCTCTCACCCAGCCAACCAGTAAGTTCCACACTGCACTGACGAGGGGCAAATACCCCGAAACAGCTGTCTGTAGTTGAACTTAACTGGTTAGGCTCAAATCCCTTTCACATTGCTAGGCTCCTGCGAGCTACATGTGAACTGATAACTACATCCAATAGAGTGCGCTGCGGAGCTCCTCGGCTCTTTTCCCATAAGCCCTTGCTTATGAAAAACAGTCAGTGAGGTCTAAATGGCAAGTAAACCCTCACACCAACCAATTTATTGGTTCCTCTCCTAAAGGAGAGACTTTTCCCCTTCCTATGCTGGAAAGTAATGTCAGGTCATGAGATTCTGTCAAATCTAGTTCAGGCTTTGGTCTGACTGTCCTATTGGTAACTGACATGCACTTTTTTTTTCTTTTTTTTTTTTTTTTCAACCTACAGAAGCTTTGCATACTTGTCACATTTATTAAAGTGTCATAAATGTAACATGTACACGCTGCATGAGTTGTGAAAGGAGCATTATAGACACACTTCCACTTCTCCATAAATGTTGATTGGGTTGGTGACCGTATCCACCACAAATGTTTTGCCAAGTTTCAAAAACAGGAACAATAGTAGAACAAAAATAGATAAAAATCTTTTCTTTCTTTTTTATAGATCAACATTGTAAAGCACTTATTGTAAAAAGCACTAGCCTGCATATTGTTCAAATTGTTTCATATAGGATAATACAGTGGTTCCTCAAGTTACAATGGCCTCAGGATACAATATTTTCAACATACAATGACGCAGGGAAGGTCATTGTATGTTGAATTGGTCTCAAGATATTGGGGCACATGTGATCGACTAAAAGCTCCAACCAATTATCAGGAACATTTTACTTATAATACATCTGTATTAGTAAAGTGTGTGCTCTGATTGGCGGTACATGTGTTAGTGCAGTGCATGCAGTGGTTGGCAGTCTAGTAGCGCCTCTCTACTATATAGGGCAGTACTACATGTCCTATACTGATATAGATTTTATCTACTGCTTGTGTGCACACATTGCTTTAGGTTACTGATCACCTCTCTCTGTTGATCATGGTAAGATGGCAGCTTGGAGCAGTGTTTTTTGTGGTCGTTGTCATGTTGGAATACCGCCCTGCGGCCAAGTTTCTGAAGGGAACATATCATGCTCTGCTTCAGTGTGTCACAGTACATGTTGGCGTTCATAATCCCCTCAAGTAACTGTAGTTTCCCACAGCTGGCAGCACTCATGCAGCCCCAAACCATGACACTTCCAACACCATGCTTGACTGTAGGCAAAACACACTTGTCTTTGTACTTTTCATCTGGTTGATGCCACACACTCTTGACACCATCTGAATCAATTTAGTTTATCGTGGTCTCATCATACCACATGACATGTTTTCTTGTGCATCATCTTTAGAACAGGCTTTCTTCTGGGACAACAGCCATGCAGACCAATTTGATGTAGTGTGTGGAATATGGGGTGAGCACTGACAGTAGCGCTAACCTCCACCCCTTTAACCTCTGGAGTAATGCTGGCAGCACTCATACGTCTATTTTGAAAAGACAATCTATGGATATGACGCTGAGTATGTGCACTCAACTACTTTGGTCGACCATGGCGAGGCCTGTTTTGAGTGAAACTGGTCTTGTTAAACCATTGTAAGGTCTTGGCCACCATGCTGCTGCTCAGTTTCAGGGTGTTCCCAATCTTCTTTTAGCTTAAGCCATCTTTATGTAGGCAACAATTCTTTTTTCAGATCCTCAGACTTTGACATGAAGTGCCATGCTTAACTTCTAGTGATCAGAATGAGAAAGTGTGAGAGTGATAACAAATTTAATGCTGTCCATTCACATCTGAGACCTTGTAACATTAATGAGTTATATAACATCATGGAAGGAAAATGTCAAATTGGGCATAATTTGCCCATTTTCACTTAGAGGTGTACTCACTTTTGTTGCCAGCAGTTTAGACATTGATGGCTGTTTTGTTGAGCGATTTTGAGGGCACATCAAATTTATACTGTTATACAAGCTCTAAACTGATTACTTTACATTGTATCAAAGTATCATATCTTGTGACATGAAAAAATACAATATTTACAAAAATGTGAGGGGTGTACTCACTTTTGGAAGATACTGTAAATCCTGTACAGCAGTGCTTCTCAATGACAATGTTGGCATGGATTTTGACCCAAGGTGAGGCCCAGGCATCACACTGTTCTGGCTGGTGAGGCTCAGCAGAAAAATCTTAAGAAGCCCTGTTGTATATCGTACTGTTCTATATGAAAAGTTCTAACGTATTTTTTGTATTTTTATAGAGGCTCAAATCAGATTTCTAAAAGCAAAGCTGCGAGTAATGCAAGAAGAGATGGATAATATAACTCATGAATGCAATAAGAAGGTAAAAGCTTATTTTATGAACTTTAATCAAGGAACAACCCTAAGGAATTGAAATCCACTTTACCCCCACACTGTTATTTTTCCCCGAAACGACAGGCGAGTTTAAATTTTAATGTAATTAACAGGATGATGAAAACCGCAACCTTACATCCCGTGTAAAGGACCTTGAAGAGGAGCGTGCGAGGCTACAGAAAACGGCCAATATACAGCAAACTCAGGCAGACAAATATAAAGCTTTATTTGAAGAAGCTACAAAGAAGAGTGATGGCTTACAACATCAGCTCTCCGCATTAGAGAAGGTGCGTTGCATGTTTTTTTTTTTGTTTGTTTTTTTTTTTAAACAGCCTATTTCCATACATTTCTAAATTACATATGTAATACTGGACTTTTATCCCCTAGTTGGCTTGGTATGTTTTGACTTACAACGCCCATCCAAAGAGCAGCCATATTTCTTGGGACTAGTCTATGCAAGTTCATCATCAAAGGGTCATTTCCATCTTTCCTATTATCACAAGATATAGCACTGTATGAAACCTTCATTTTACTATTGTTCTGTTTATCATCTTCCTTATTGAAGCATGATTCCCTCTATAGTTGTAAGTAGTATCCATGATGCTTCATGTATGAGTTGTTCACGATTATATAGGCTAGTGATACTGATTAACCCATCTGAGCAATTCAGCATGATTCATTCTTGCACGCTAACCATGATATTTGCCCGTTCAGAGCAGCTCATTTTAAAAACCATTTGTTCTTTTCCTAGAAAGTAAATCCTCTTTAGCAGACATTAGAGCTTTACCTTGTGTCACAAGCTATGACATTAACCCTCGGAGATGTGGAGCATTATGTTAGATGATTTTGTAATTTATATAATGGTTGTGTTTGTGAGCAGCTGTTTTGTAGAAAAGGGAGGAATTTAAGTTTTTCCTTTTTGAGGTCGATAATGTAGAAATCATCGGGTCAAAATATTTCATTCCAACCGAGCATGTTGTCTGATGCGGTTACTAACAAAATGTATTAAAGCTTTAAACATGTTAGGCATTGCATAAATATTGTGTAATCTTTCTCATGATAGTGATGATACTATGATTATGAAAATTTCAGCAAATTTTGTTTATGTTGCGTTCATTTTTTTCCTCCCCGCCTTCTAAGAGGCATAACTTTTTAATTTTTTATCTAAATAGACATATGAGGCCTTTTTTTTTTTTTTTGGCGGGACAAGATGTGCCTTTTAATGGTACCATTGATCGCACCATAAAATGTACTGGGAAACAAAAAATAATAATTCTTTTTTGGTTGTAACGTGAAAAAAAAACCACAGTTGCACATTTTTAGTAGGGGGTTTGTATTTCTGGAATTCACTGTTCAGTATAAAGGACATGCCGTCTGTATTCAAGTCAATGCAATTCTGGTGATACCAAATTTTATTTTTTTTTATGTTTTAGTACATTTAAAAAAATAAACTTTTTTTTATTTTTTCAATTTGTGTTGCAGTGTCATTTTCTGTGATCAGTAACTATTTTATTTTTCCATCTATGGACCTGAGTGATTTTTTTTTTTTTTTTTTAACTCAAATTTTTGGACTTCCAAATGACCCCCCAAAAAACACAAGCTGTTTGTTTTGTTTTTTTATAGATAAATAATGTTATTCTTTAATAGAAGGAATTTCATGGATGCAGCCAACCAATCTTATGTTTAACTTTTGTTGATTTTAATAATTTTATTTGTAAAATCTTTTCGTTTTTTTTAAAAAATTTTTAAAGCTTCTATATTTAGCTTTCTTAGGGTACTCGACCACTAGGGGGTGCGATCACATATACACTATTCTGCAATAGTAATGTTTTGCAGAACAGTGTAGAATAATGGCTGTCCTATTATAGCCTGCCAATGACAGGGTGTAAAAGAAGTAGTAAGATGGCAGCCATGAAGGCCTTTATTAGGCCTCCAGCTGTTACAATAATGACTGGCTCTCTGCAATCTTGGTTCACAGCACTATTCCTTAACGCCTTACATGCTGCAGTTTACCGATCCTAACTACTTGCAGCAGGATTCGGTTGTAATTAACATCAATTACTGACCTCATAATTAACTGTACGTTATATTTCGGTAAGGGGGTACTTTGTAGAAGCAGATAATGCAGTTTCTTTTTGAATATTGGTTTAAAGGGGACCCAGGGAAAAAAACATCCTGCCAGGTCTGTTTTAGTAAATACTTGTGTTCCCTGTGAAGTAACAATTCTCTTATATCCCTGTGTTGTGCTGTTCCTCTGTTAGGACCCGTTTACACGGCAATGGACAAATACTGGTTGGTTTGTGCCCGGTTTGTCCATGAGGGGGTGGGGGGGTGGCTTTTTTGCTCTACAGATTATAAACCTTAGGCAGTCATATCACTTTAAGGCCGTGTTCACACGGCTTATTTCGGCGCGGATTGGCGCCGTACTGCGCGCCGGATTTGCGCTGCAGTACGGCACCAATCCGTCGCAGTAATTACGGTAATCCACTGCTCTCATAGAGAACAGTGGATTCCGTCGCTCCTACCCGCTCGGCGAATCCGCCGGGCGGGGAGAAAGTGACATGCACATTATTTACGGCACGGACGCGCCGTAGATAATGCATTGTATATGGGGCCGGCGGGCCGCGCCCCCCACCCACCCCTTATTCACGTCAGAATTGCGAGTGCAATCCGGCTCGCAAATACGGCGTGAATAAGCCGTGTGAACGGGGCCTAACAGGAATAGCAGAGCTGATATGCCAATTTCTACTGTAGAACCACGCACAGCCTAACTAGGAAGTGTGAATATGAAGCTGGCTCTGAAACAGTGTGGTGAGACAACCCCATTAACGGTAAAAACAGCAGTCCCCACCCCCTCTTTTTTTACTGGTGATATGAGTGTGAACAGAGACTTATGGGTATAATGGTGGTAATATGCTCCAAAAAGTTCCACTATTAGAAAGTCTTTATTTTCTGTGCAAAATTATATTATACCAGACGCTGTTGTTCAAAATGTGCTGCTAACTCTCTGCACTGTATGTACACTCACCGGCCACTTTATTAGGTACACCTGTCCAACTGCTCGTTAACACTTAATTTCTAATCAGCCAATCACATGGCGGCAACTCAGTGCATTTAGGCATGTAGACATGGTAAAGACAATCTCCTGCAGTTCAAACTGAGCATCAGTATGGGGAAGAAAGGTGATTTGAGTGCCTTTGAACGTTGCATGGTTGTTGGTGCCTGAAGGGCTGGTCTGAGTATTTCAGAAACTGCTGATCTCCTGGGATTTTCACGCACAACCATCTCTAGGGTTTACAGAGAATGGTCCGAAAAAGAAAAAACCCTCCAGTGAGCGGCAGTCCTGTGGGCGGAAATGCCTTGTTGATGCCAGAGGTCAAAGGAGAATGGGCAGACTGGTTCGAGCTGATAGAAAGGCAACAGTGACTCAAATAGCCACCCGTTACAACCAAGGTAGGCAGAAGAGCATCTCTGAACGCACAGTACGGCGAACTTTGAGGCAGATGGGCTACAGCAGCAGAAGACCACACCGGGTGCCACTCCTTTTCAGCTAAGAACAGGAACTGAGGCTCCAATTTGCCCAAAGCTCATCGAAATTGGACAGTAGAAGATTGGAAAAACGTTGCCTGGTCTGATGAGTCTCGATTTCTGCTGCGACATTCGGATGGTAGGGTCAGAATTTGGCGTCAACAACATGAAAGCATGGATCCATCCTGCCTTGTATCAACGGTTCAGGCTGGTGGTGGTGGTGTCATGGTGTGGGGAATATTTTCTTGGCACTCTTTGGGCCCCTTGGTACCAATTGAGCATCGTTGCAACACCTTGTGGAATCTATGCCACGAAGAATTGAGGCAGTTCTGAAGGCAAAAGGGGGTCCAACCTGTTACTAGCAAGGTGTACCTAATAAAGTGGCCGGTGAGTGTATATAATGAAAGGATCCAAGTGAGCCAGACTTTTCCATTTTACCCAAAGCAGAATTATGCTTCTTGTTGTTTTTCATTATGGGCTATTGTCCATAGCGATCGTGACAGTGCCTGAGCCTCTTGATACAGTCAGTACATGTCCGTTTCTAGGCCCACTCATAATCTGTGTTTTCTTTGTTAGTTGATGTCTGAAGTATTTTAGCTGAAGAGTCATGTCTTGAACTTCTTTAGTTGCTCAGTGGGGAGAGGAAATCAAGAATTTTATTTTAAGTAAATTAGCCAATGCTTTTTTTTCTGCTATGTTGCCATATTCAGGTCTTGTCCAGGGGCTGAAAAATTAGCTTTTTGTAGAAAATTAAACAGTTCTCAGTAGAAATAAGAGGGTCACAGACATCAAATAATGGTTTGCTCTTGGCTGAATACACTGACAAGCTAATATGGGGTTGGGGTATATCCTGACTATCCCAGGGATGGCAGATATAGTGGAACGGGAGTGAAACAAAGATGAGGCAAGTTTGTATTTATTCCACCAGGAGATGCGCTATCATCATATGAGTTTGCTAGCAATGGCTAATCTTCATTTACTTTTTTTAAAAATTATTTTCTGATGTATTACATCATTAAAAACCAGAAGCATACAAAAGTAAGAAGAAAATCGCAAGATAATTTTTCTGAGTTAATTCTAAGCTTTTAAAAATTTAAGCGAAGGGCACATCGTCGGTAAAAACGTAAGTTGGAAAATGTTGAGGATGGTGAAAGTTGGGTGCTGAAGGACAGATTACACTGTTAGGTGAAAACAAAGTTAAGCGGGGCATCTTCCACAACCAGCCAGCGAAGGTGAAGTCATTGGAGGTTTCACATGTACTGGAAGAAGTATTTGAAGGGGAAGGGGGCAGAAAAGCAGCGGCAGGAAAATACGTTTGAGGAGGATCAATTGTCTTGTGTCATGTCACTGCAGTGATGAAAACAAAGTATTGCATCGGGGCAGATGGGTTGTTGAGAGCTTTGAAAGATGAGAAGTCTGCAGATCGTGGGCAGTGCACATAGACAGGGATTGCATGGATGAAAGACATTCATGGAAAGGCTGTCACAGGCTCCAACAAAGGTGTTGGGTCTGATCGGATGCATAGTAAAAATGTTAGAGTTGGGTACATGCAAATTTGCCATAAACAATCTAAATTCAGTCTGGAGGAGGAACAAAAATACATATACTGTGGGGAGAGAATGTGGCAGAAAAGCTGAGGACTTATTTTGCCGAAAAAGGAATGTTGAGGGCATCATAGTGAAAAGGAAGGGTTTACGTCGTCAGAAGCATCGGCCCTCTCAGGTCTAAGGCTATGTTCACACGGCTTAAAATGGCACGTATTTCAGTCCGTAATTACACGGCGTACTGTGCGAATTACGGCTGGAATACGCCCCACTCATTACGGTAATCCACAGTTCTCATTGAGAACTATGGATTATGTCTCCTCTCCCTGCTCGGCGAATCCGCCGCGGGGGGAGATAAGTGACAGGTCATTTACTAGTGATGTATACGTGCCGCTAGTAATTATAGTCTATGGGCCGGCGAGGTGCTGGCCCCCCCGCTCCCGTCCACACTGCATAATTGCGGGGCGTAATTACCGTGTGAACATAGCCTAATAGGGATCCCTTATTTGTCAAGGGGTGTTGTACCAGACACTTGAAGAGGTGTGCGCGCCTGAGGAAGTGGAGGAGCATTCCCCGAAACGTCGCACGGAGGGGCGTTACCAGCGCTCTGGACATTGGCGTCTCTAGCTCACCGGAGTGTGGGTGAACGATTCGATACCTATGGGAACGACCTGGATGGTCGCAACTGAAATCCTGAGTAAAAGCTTCTTTACATTTTTTAACAGACATACTGTGTAGTACGGTTTCATGTCTGTTTTTCAAGAGTTTTATGAAGATTTATTAAACTTTGAACTTTTATCGGTTCTACTTTACTATATGTGAACACGTGGGGAGTGGAGGACCCTGTAACTAGAACCTGCTTGTTGAAGCACTCGGTGATTACTATTTGTTGGCCCAGTATTCATACATAAATAGACTTGAAGAGGTGTGGGCAGTCGGGCATCTCTGCCTACCTGTTGGGTGACCATGGACTCTGATATGGGGAAACATAATGAAAAACCTCATCCTACTGACGGCTGTCGTGTGAGTGTGCGCATGCGTGTGCCCAGCTGAAATACATATTCGGAATGTAGGCCTTTATTACCGGGTTTTTAACTAAGATAATCTCTCTTAGAAGAGCTTGATGAGTGATACATATTTAGTATAAAATGTCTTACTGCCAGCATATTTGATTATAAAGATATGTTTTCCGTTAAAAAGACCTATCATGTTTAGGTAATCTCTACATATACACTTTTACATCCCAGTCCTTGTTCAATGACATCAGGTAATGGAGGTCATATCAAAGAGAAAAGTGCTCAGGTAACAATGGTGGCTTATTGTGTGGAAGAAGAGCCTGGAATCCTCAAATTTCATTGTCATGCCTTTGCTGGAAATGTTCAGCCCCTATTTATTATATACAGCTGCTCTGTACAAAGGGTTAACCTTTAAATTTTATTTCCAGCTCTGTAAGCGTCTTGTACTATTGAAGAAGTTAAATATCACAATACAGATGAAGGTTAAAAGCAAAGCATTCCCTTAGGGATGGGGGTGAGGAGGGATATGAGGTCATTTTCTATTTTCTTGCTTTTGAAATATTAGCCGAGGTAGGACCTTGGAAGAGACTCTGTAGGACTTGCTAATAAGGGATGATGTAATAATGTCCATGATGTTGTTGCGGTACCTAGGGAACATGCAGCGAATACAAATTGGTGAAAGTAATTTAGTCGGGGAGGTGTTATCTGCATATTTCAGAAATGCCCCTCTTCTTGATTTCTCTGTCAACTTTTACTCTTCTAGTATATTTATTACCCATTATTTATATAGCATTAGCGAATCCCAAAAGCACTTCCAGCGGGACTTAAAATCTAATTTTCTAATCTCGAACACCATTACTTTACAGCCATTTTTATAGGAAGCTAATTAAAAGGTTTTTTTTGGGTGTTTGAGGAAACTGGAGTATCCAAAAGCCATGGAGTATTAAAAAGACATGAAAACTACACCTCAGGAGCAGCAGAGGCAGAACATGCATTTAAAAGAATTTCTGAGGAATGTATGCTAACACGTTTTAATAATTTAATATGCTGGTACTGGGAATTACTACGAAAGACCAGATGTGAGAGTGGGTGGCAAAGAGGGTGCTCAAACCCTCTTTAGCCAAGTCGTCGTACATGCCATTTAGGACAGAGCTCATATTGAGCTACCTTTGATCAATCAAACTGTATTTTCCTACAGAAGTTCATTCTTTCATAAACCATGAAAAGATAGATGCGTGAGTGTTATCATATTGCCCTAATAAGAAGTAGAAAAAAAAATCCGCTATTTTATTAGAAGATGTGCATACCTCTTTGAGTCCAGAATTATATGTTTTAATAAAAAAAAAAAAATTTATTTTTTTTTTAAATAACTTCACTGTATTCAACCAATAAGCACCTTCGTCATACATCAGTAAAGTGATCCAACATTTCAAAAAAGTGTGCGGTCTCCGTTTTTAACCCATTACTGCAATAGTGATTTTTTTTTTATTTGCATAGTGTTGTTGTTTTTATTTATTATTATTTTATTTATTTTTTTAATCCTTGCCTATCTAGAGGCGTAACTTTTTTAAAAAAAAATTCCTTTTTTTTAACAGCTGTATGAAGGCTAGTTTTTCTTATTTTGCAGTGGTACTATTTAATTTACCAATTCTTTATGGGATGAAGTGGGGAAAAAAACGCAACTGCACAATTATTTTGGATTTTGATTTTATGCGATTAAGGGCTTGTTCACACAGCGTTTTAAGTCCGTGTTACAAGCGCTTTTTAGATCCGTCTCTGGGACCAACAGGACGGACCCAGAGACGGATCTAAACAATTAGCAGTGAGATTATCACTGCTGGCAATGAGGAACATGCAGCGGGGTTCACATGAGAGATCGTCGCTGCGTGTTTCTCTCCTGCCTGTCGGCTCCGTCTTTGAAATAAATTACATGCAATTCTTTCAAAGACGAAGCCGACAGGCAGGAGGGAAACACGCAGCGGCGATCTCTCATGTGAACGCCGCTGCTTGTTCCTCATAGCCCGCAGTGATAAACTCACTGCTAATTGTTAGATCCGTCTCTGCGTCCGTCCTGTCGTTCCCAGAGACTGATCTAAAAAGTGGATGTAACACGGAGTTAAAACGACGTGTGAACAAGCCCTAACTATGTGATATATATATATATATATATATATATATATAGAGACACGGTCCATTAGGGCTGTGACATTTTTTTTTATGTATTTTGCGGCAATAAAACTGTCTTTGCCCTCTTCTCTTTATAAATGAACTGTAGTACACCAAAACTAGGCGCATTATATGTCAGGCACAACACATTTGAATATGCCTAAAGTAGGCACATCAAACATGCTAGCAATGATATGCTATGCGCCTAAATTATGCAATGCGCCTAGCTTAGGTGCAACAATTGTACTAGGTAGACCACACGCTAGATTTTTGACGGGTTAATTCTGTCAGGCGTGTCATGGGAGAAGTGGAATGGCCCCCCTGCTGCCATGAAAACCAGTTGGCACCCTGTGATTGCATCACAATGTAGGGTGGGGGCGACTGGGTGGAAGAAGTGTGCATCCCCTTCTACAGTGTGGAAAATATTTGGTACACTGACGATTTTGCAAGTTTTCCCACCTACAAAGAATGGATAGGTCTGTAATTTTTTATTGTAGGTAAACTTCAACTGTGTGAGACAGAATCTAAAAAAAAACCAGAAAATCACATCATATGATTTTTTTAAAAATAATTAATTTGCATTTTATTGTATGAAATATTTTATACAACAGAAAAACAGAATTTAATATTTGGTACAGAAACCTCTGTTTGCAATTACAAAGGTCAGACATTTCCTGTAGTTCTTGACTAAGTTTGAACACCCTGCAGCAGGGATTTTGGCCCACTACTCCAAACAGATCTTCTCCAGATCTTTCAGGTTTCAGGGCCGTCACTGCGCTACATTTCAGCTCCCTCCAAAGATTTTCAATTGGGTTCAGCTCTGGAGACTTGCTAGGCCACTCCAAGACCTTGAAATGATTCTTACAGAGCCTCTCCTTCTTGCCCTGGCTGCGTGTTTCGAGTCATTGTCCTGCTGGAAGACCCAGCCTCGACCCATCTTCAAAGCTTTTACTGAAGGAAGGAGGTTGTTGGTCAAATCTCACGATACATGGCTTCATACATCTTCTCTTCATTATAGTGGAGTCGTCGTGTCCCCTTTGTAGAAAAACATCCTCAAAGTATGATGTTTCCACTCCTATGATTCCCGATTGGATGGTGTTCTAGGGGTTGTACTTATCCTTCTTCTTCTTCCAAACACAGCGAGTGGAGTTGATACCAAAAAGTTCTATTTTGGTCTCATCTGACCACATGACCTTCTCCCCTGCCTCCTCTGGATCATCAAGATGGTCATTGGCAAGCTTCAAACGGGCCTGGACATGTGCTGGTGTAAAAAGGATACCAGCGTGTCCTTTAGGATTTTAATCCATGACGGCTTAGTGTTACTAACGATAATTTTTGAGACTGTGTTCCCAGCTCTATTCAGGTAATTGACCAGGTCCTCCCATGTACCGTATTTTTCGGACTATAAGGCGCACATAAAAGCCTATAATTTTCTCAGAAATCGAAAGTGCGCCTTATAGTCCGGTGTGCCTTATATATGAATCAATTCTTCACTTGGGTTTTGTTCAGAACGTATTTACAGCTAATTTAGTGACACTTATTTGTAACTGATTTGTAACTGATTTCCGATCGTAAATACGTTCCGAAATCGGTTACAAATCAGTTGCAAATAAGTGTCACTAAGGCTATGTTCACACGGCTGATTTCAGAACTGATTCACGTCGGATTTCCGACATAAATACGTTCCAAAATCAGTTGAAAATCAGTTGCAAATCAGTTGCAAATAAGCTTCACTAAGTGTGACACGTATTTTGCGATACGGCAGGGAAATATGTACATGTATTGACTTTTGTTACAACTTTACAAGTTGAGAGTTATTGTGAAAGTGTTGAATAAAGTTTGGCTTGCGGTCTGAGCTTTGTTTCATTTAATGTGCCGCGCCTTATAATCCAGTGCGCCTTATATATGAACCAAGAAGACTTAACAGGCGCTCATTGATAATGCGCCTTATAATCCGGTGCGCCTTATAGTCCGAAAAATACGGTAGTTTTGGGCTGATCTGACCTCTCTCAGAATCATGCTTACCCCACGAGGCAAGATTTTGCATGGAGCCCTAGGACCAAGGAAGATTGACAGTCATCTTGTGTATCTTCCATCTTCTAATAACTGCACCAACAGTTGTTACCTTCTCACCAAGCTGCTTGCCTGTAAAAATCATACAATGCGAATGCATATTTTTTTTAGATTCTGTCTCTCACAGATGACGTATACCTATGATAATAATTACAGATCTCTTTATTCTTTGTAGGTGGGAACATTTGCAAAATCACCGGTGTATCAAATACTTCTATTCCTCACTGTATATAACTTCCTAGATGCAGTAGTCTCATGAACTGTGGCATCTAAATAGTTTGTATACAATTAGTTTGGCATCTTCTAGTTACAGGTTACTGCGGCATCAGCAGGACCCCACCTTCTAAACACTATATATTCACCAATATCACAATGCCGCCATAAATTTTCCAAAGTTTCCGTGAATATTTTATATATTTCTTCTTTAATGAGAACACGTATAAGAACGATCAGTACAATTTGTCATATACTATCATAAGTTTAGAAAGAAAGAACCTGTAATCCAGTCCTTAAGAGTCTCCAGCTCCCGGCATAGACGCCGACTTCACGTGCATCCAAGCATTCGTTTGGGCTGGGTTCAGTGCTGCGATGCGGCCTACAGCTGATTGTGACGTCTCATGCCCGTGACGCGACGTTTCGGGGGGAAGGCACGCCCCCTTTCTCAAGCGTACAGCAGGTTCCAGGTAGGTGCTATTTATACCCAGCTTTAGTTACTTAATAAAAATTGGGATAGTATTTTCTAAAAACAACATTCTTATCCTGATGTTTGATCGAATAGAACCTTCATTAGTGGTATAACGGTTAAGGACAATATTCAAAAACCTTTGTACCTAAACGTACTTTTAAGCTATTTATTAATGATATAATCTAAATCCTTATACTGTCCTAACCAATCACAAATGATACGGGACGACATGAGAAGAATGTCAGGTATATTCCTATAGGAAGACACTCCAACGGCAGTCCTCATTGAGGCCCCTAGGAGCCAGTGTATCTAGCCTACGTATCCAAAAGATTTCTCGTTGTAATAAACGTAAGGTTATTTGTTCTTGATCATTAGCTTCTATCTGCTCCAAAATGCACCATTTTAAATCTGACACCTGATGTCTGTTTTCATAAAAATTTCTGGCCACTGTACGTTTTTAATGTTTTGTATGTTTATTAAGTAACTAAAGCTGGGTATAAATAGCACCTACCTGGAACCTCCTGTACGCTTGAGAAAGGGGGGCGTGCCTTCCCCCGAAACGTCGCGTCACGGGCATGAGACGTCACAGTCAGCTGTAGGCCGCATCACAGCAATGAACCCAGCCCACACGAATGCTTGGATGCACGTGAAGTCGGCGTCTATGCCGGGAGCTGGAGACTCTTAAGGACTGGATTACAGGTTCTTTCTTTCTAAACTTATGATAGTATATGACAAATTGTACTGATCGTTTTTATACGTGTTCTCATTAAAGAAGAAATATATAAAATATTCACGGACCCTTTTAAAATTTATGGCGGCATTGGGAGATGGGTGCATCTAAATAGTTTGACTGCGGGGATTGGAGTATTGGGAGATAACCCGTTTGTTTAGGGAATTTCGTTCCAGAGAAGTGGTGCAGCATGAGAAGTTTTGGAGCTGAGTGGAAAGTTTGCCAGTGATTGAAGATTACTATCCTACATTAACTAGAGCATTTAGTAAGGATAGACAGAGATAATAAAGGAGGTGTAGGGAGGTGCAGCACTGTGTAGAGCTCTGTGGGCAAGAATAGTCAGACTTATAAAAATAATTTTATCTTACAGTGAGTGGGCAACTAGTGCAGTGACTGTCACTGGGGGGAGGCATTGGTGTAGCAGATGGACAAAAAGATGAGCCTGGCTGCTGCAGTTAGGATGGACTGTAGAGGCCAGAGTTTAGAGAAGGGAATAGTAATTAGTAAACAATTATGATAATTAAAGGGGTTTTGCCACGATCTCATCTCATATCTCCTGCATCCAGCTTTTCAGCTCTGTGTGCTCAGAAGGGGGCGTGTGTGATTTGTTTGAATTGCATATCATGTGACCCTGCAAGATGACATCACCAGGCCTTTCCTCTCTGTAGTCAAAGAAAGGTCTATTTATTTACAGAGGTACAAGTAGCTACACTGTAGCTTAGAGGTAATGCTTTTTACCTCTCGACACAAGGGTTCAAATCCCTGCAGGAACCAAACCTGTGGATTTTTTTTTCTTTATCAATACACATACCTCATTGAGGTTTCTTTTTTAATTTATTTGCACTGTTTGACTAATTAATAAGGAGTATAGAGGACAGGAGCAGAATGACAACACCTGGGGTTTGAACACTCAGTAGCTGTCTGAGAGGAGAGGTTATGTCTGGGCATGTGTGACCAGGACTGAGGAGCTCACAGCCCTGGTCGTATCCCCTGGAGACGAGCAGTAAACAATGGCTCACTAAAAGGGCAGCTAAAACAAAAACGGTCCAGAATTTTAAATAACAATGAATGGTGAAAATGTTTATTATTTAATTTGCAAGCTTCCCACGTCAATTTTACTTTGTGGCAAAACCCCTTTAAGGTGCAGGTGACATAAGCGATTGAATGTAGAGAGTGAAGAACAGAGCTGAGTCTAGTATGATCCGGAGACAGTAGGCATGCTGCCTAGGAGTTCAGATAGTATTGCACATTGAAATAGAAATATCAGTTTTACATAGTTTAGAAGTGTGTAAGAACGCAATAAATTCAGTTTTTGGGATATACAATTTAATTTAACATAGCCAGTAGTTCCCCCTTTTATTTGGGAAAGGTGTTTGCCAAGACTTATGACTGACCACATGTGCTAGAAGGTTTGGCAAATAGTTTTAGAATCTGTAAAGGCTGGAATAACCCTATCTTAGTGATGGTTATTATGTTGGTCTCAAGGATTGTAGAACAAATGGCATATAAACAAAAGCATAGCAAAAAAAAATCACAGAAAAAGCCATACTCTCTGCTATAAAGGCTGGTCAAAACTTCATTCCCAGTAGGAGGCAATACAGGTCCCAATGCTACATGATAGAAGTTGCACAGGTGCACATTACTGATGAACAATCATTCATACACCTATCCATGGAGGGGTGGGGGCAGGAAGGGGTTGATTGCTAGGATTACAGTTCCACATACATAAGACTTGACAGTTATACAGTTACGTGTGGTGCACCATGCTGGTTTTTTAACCTATTGGTGACGCCCATACTATTAGATTGGGCAGCCTATCCAACATATCCAAATGATGAGGGCCCTTGACATGGGTTAGGTGGTTGTGTATTTTGGCCAACATATCAACTAATACTTAATGTTTGATATTCTTTCAAGATGTAGTGACCCTGTCATTCTTGGGAGCATAGGCTTTCAGTATTTCGTGTTGGTTACTTTGAAACTGCTGGGCAACCCTCTCATTCAAATAGTACGGTAGTCACCAATAGACTGTAAGTCAGCATGGTGTAGCACATATGACTGTGTGACTGACGTCCAATAGAAGTCACCTATGTGCGATTCTATGTCCAGTCACCCCCTTATGGATGCTAGGTGTTTGAGTTGTTGTTCATCTGTATAAACTTGTGCAATCTCCACTGTATGGTACTGCGACTCATCTGCATGCTGGTGTCAACTGGTTTCTAATTTGTGTGATGTTTAGTACTTATCAATTGCTAACCTTATGAATAGTAGGCGCATTGTTCATTGGTATTCTGCACCTATGCAGCTTCTCTCATGTAGCACTGGAACTTTCATTGCCTCCTTCTTGGAATGGATTTTTGACCTGCCTCTAGAGCAGTGTATATGGCCTTTTGTGTGATTTTTCTGTTGGATAGAATACCGAAAAAAAGAAGAAAAGAGATGTATCAAGCTCATTCTTCTTTAGTATTCTTATGTTTCTTAAGGTTTTCCATTTTGGAAGCAGGCACTTTGCATTAAAAAAATAATTATACAATGACAGATTGGCAAAACCAAACTTCTCAGGTTGTATATAAACTAACATGTTTTTCTTTTGGGTACTGCACCAATTAGAATCCTGGTTATTAAAAACACATAATAAAATTACAATCAGTTTGTGTAATAAAAAATAGACAGCGTATATTGGTGCCGCACACCTTGTACAAGTTGGGTGCTCAGTGGAAAAGCCATGGCAGAATACTCCATATGAAGAGAATCCACGGCACACCTTCCAGTAGCTTTGAAGTATTCATTTAACAATTTTGCAACAAAGAAGAATTAAAATCTCCATTTATCGTAGTGGGTACATTAGTGGAGTATTCCCATGGTCCAACGTTTCGGCCAACAGTGCACTCTCCACCTTCGCTCTCTCTGCTCACTACATACAGGTCCCTAGTGACAAAGGCCTTTTGGCCAAAATGTCAGATAGTGGGAATACTTCACTAATGTACCTTCTGCTATACGTGGAGAGTTAATTTCTTCTCTGTTGCAAAATTGTTAAATAAATACTTCAAAGCTGCTTAAGGGTATGTTCACAAGGCGTCTTGTGAATGTCCGCTTTTCTGATGCGTCTATGGGTCCATCAGAACGGACCCAGAGATGCATCTAACAATTAGCAGTGAGTTTATCACTGTTTGCTTCGCGCCTGTCGGGTCCATCTTTCGGATTCGATCCATGAATTGCATGTCATTTCTTGGATCGCATCTGAAAGATGGACCCGACAAGCACGATGCAAACATGCAGCGGTGATAACTCATGTGGTCCCCACTGCACAGGTTTTCCGCCAGACGATTTTTTAGACCGCCTGCGGTCCGAAAAGCATTCAACATGTTCTTTCTTCCGCCCAGTTTTCGGGTGGAATATAAACATGTTAATGCGAAGGGGGAGGGCTTTTCTCCACAAACCACAGAGAAAAGCCATCCCCCTGTGGCCGTATGCACGGCCGCAAAACAGTGCAAATACCGGTCGGGATTTCTGACCGGTATTTGCAGTGTG
Source organism: Phyllomedusa bahiana (assembly GCA_025379985.1). Classification (NCBI taxonomy): domain Eukaryota; kingdom Metazoa; phylum Chordata; class Amphibia; order Anura; family Hylidae; genus Phyllomedusa; species Phyllomedusa bahiana. Next base: position 58,150 of record JAODAL010004689.1, on the reverse strand, counting down.
CCGTGTGAACGGCCCCTTAGAGCTCTGAAGCTTTGTTCACTACTGATTATAAACCTCCTGTACTCATGTCACTGTAACAAGAATAGCCAGGAATAGCAGATCTGATATGCCAATCACTGCTATAGAAAGACCTACAGACTAACCAGTGTGAGTCTGAAACTGGCTGTGGATCTGTGAAGCAGCATGATGAGACAACCCCTTTTAAGAGACAGCAGAAGTCCTGCTTACCTCGACCACAAACAGTGATTGACGGCTTTACCTATGTCAGTGTGTGTACATAGCAAACTAAACTTCTGTATGTGGCCAGGGTAAGAAGTACTTTTTATTGTAGCATTTTGTCTGCTTTTTATTTAGAAGTTCTGCTTTAAATGATAGAAGCCTTTATATTACATATCTCAATCTTTATCTTTCTGTCATATCCTGCTTTCAGATTGGGCAGTGTAAACCACCTTACAGGTTCCCTTTAACCAGTGGACTAACACTGTAAAGGGCCGTTCACACGGCTTATTTGGGCACGGATTGCAGCCGTATTGCGCGCTGTACTGCGCTGAAATACGGCTGGAATCCGTCCTAGCCATTACGGTAATCCACAGTTCTCATAGAGAACTATGGATTCCGTCTCTCCGACCCGCTCGGCGAATCCGCCGGGCGGGGAGAAAGTGACATGTTCATTATCCTGGAGGGATACGCGCCGTGGATAATGAAAGTCTATGGTGCCGGCGGGCAACGCCCACGCCCCGGCCCTTATTCAAGCCGTAATTGTGGGCGAAATCCATCCCGCAATTACGGCTTGAATAAGCAGTGTGAACCGGCCCTAAGGGTATATTCACGTGACGTATTTGCAGGGCGTACTTCAGCGCATAAGTGCGCTGCAATGTGCCTGTAGTACACCCCGCAATTACAGTAAAGTCTTAGCTATGACAATCGTGTGTATTCCCTGACGTGTACTGTGCGGGAAAAACGAAAGTGATAGAAGGCGAGGTCTGAGCGCTGTTGAAAGTCCACTCTGGTTATCCCTTACTTTAAACAGCAGGTGTATTGCGGCGCGCACAGGTACAACTCATAGAGAAGGCTATTGCTCTATGCAAATTTCCAGTGAGGTGCAAAGGTGAATAAATCCTCCCACACCAATATGCTGCTGCTCCCCAATGAGATACATTACCCCTTCTAAGCCATACTCGCCACTCACCTAGCCAGCCAGTAAGTTCTACTCTGCACTGATGAGGGGAAACAGCTGTCTGACGCTCACATGGTGCAGTTTGGCAATTGTCTTGGCCGAGAAAGATTTCTTGAGAAATCTTCATGGCTGCTTCCCGAACCAGTGACGTTTTGCTTGGCAATTAATCTAATAACACACTGAGCTATTAGGCAAAGTGAGAACAGGTTGTAATTTATACTAGACAAGAAGAAAAAGATTGTTCCACCACCAAGAGCAAAACAGTAACAATACAGTTACATACCAAGAATCTGCATAACTAAGCATAGGCTAAATAGTTGCAAGTCATATTTATGACCGAGATAGCCAAGATGATTGTCTGTAAAATGATGGTAGTCTCACGTTGAAAGCTGTAATGGATGGTGAGATATGCAGCCGGAAAGTCAAAGTCCAAACATTGTTACCCTTTTGTTTGTCAGTGTATATTCAAAGAGGCTCCTGGGGAAAACAGCTTGTACTCTGCAGCACCATCTATTGGTTGCCGTGTTCCTCAAGTCACTTCTGACTCCCTGAGCCTTACAATGTCAATGGGATCAATGCCAACCAGAAATTCATCTGCAAACTGCGGTTTCAGGTATTTACCCCTAATCTCTGCCTCTCCCTAATGAGAAACATTACCCTTCTTGAGTTATATCTAGAGCAGACCTGCACAACGTTGCAGGAGGTGGGTGCTGGATCACTAGGGAACGTCCTTCAGTAGTCCAGTCTTTTTTTGGGGGACGGGTGGGTGGGAGGGTTTACATAAGCCACACCCCTTTCATGATCTGTATATCGTTTAGGCGTGATCTAGAGACTCTTAACTAGCCAACCAGTATTCTACTTTGCGCTGATGAGGGGCAAACACTCCAAAATGGCTGTCTGAAGATGAGTAACTGGTATGGAATTTATCCATTTCACATTCAAGGCTCAGTGAGTTGGATGTGACTTGAGGAATACAACATCCAATAGGTGGTGTTGCAGAGTCCCAGCTCTTTACCATGAGCCTTTTTTGAATTAAGTCTGCCACATATACACTTCAGCTGTAATTGCTTTTTTTTTCAGGATACTTGAAGCCTCCTTATCGACGATATAACTAAACAGAAAAGGACCACATTAGTCAAATCTTTACAAAACTTGTAAAAAAAAAATACCTTTATTAGAAAGTAACATAAAACAATATTAATACATAGAGGTGGAAATAGGAAATCCATGATACCACTCTGCCTGTACACAAAAAATTAATTAGAATGGCTAACCCCTACAAAACTGTAATAACCATAATAAAAGGTGCCATCATTGAACAATTTAAATATAATACAGCTGCGTAATAAAATATACAATTGTTGGAAAAATAAAATGGAAAATATAATAATTGACAAGGTAGAAAGGAGATATTTAAACCAGTACTGACCAGATGTGATGTGATGCATGGTCAACACACGTTTCACAATATGCTTTCTCAGGCCTGACTCAGAGGGAGCCATGGTAATTAATTTTTTGTGTCCAGGGAGGGTAGCATCATTCATTTTTTCAACTTTGTCCCTATTTCCACCTCATTGCATTTATACTGTTTTATGTTACTTTCTAGGTATTGTTTATTACTTTTGTAAAGAATTGTCTAATGTGGTCCTTTCCTTATCATTAATGGGAATATGGCATCAAAAAATGACTTATTGCTTAACTCGTATTTTTATATTAAACACATTTTTTTATGAATATATATATATTTTTTTCCATATAATCTTCAATATTTTTTTTTTACATTTTTAAGTCCCGCAGTTTTCACTTTTGCCACTAGGCCTAATAACAGTCTGACACTTCCTGTTCTGTAGAGAGATTCCCAGTAGTCTTCTCATTATCAGCACAACCAGGGTCAAACTGAAAGGAGACACCAGTGTGAATAGATAACACCGGATCCACCAGTCACAAGGGGAGATGGTCACAGTTAAGCCTCTCCTCTTTCCTGTACCCTGACTTCTTCCCAGGTCACAGAGCATGACTAGAAAACTCTCCTATAGAAGTCAATTTGACAGATCCAGTCTTAAAGGGAATGTGTCTCCAAAAATTGAGTCATTTTTAAGTCTTTTAGTAAAAACAAGTTTTAGTTTTTTTATAATTTCATTTTTTTAATGATTTTTAAGTCTGAGTTTTCACTTGGCCACTGGCCTTGTTTGCACTGCTTTAAAACACAGTGTAGAGATGCTTTACGTACTTACTGCATATAGGTGACTTAAGATGACTCATCTCATCAGCCTATAGGAAGTTCTATCATGCCCCTGTGAGCAGGAAGAAGAACTTAGAGTGAGGTGAAGGGAAGGGAAGGATGTACTGTGACCCTTACTCTCTGGTACCTGGTGTGTTCATCCTGTGTCTACACACTGGATGTTCGTTTACGCAGTGACCCTGTCTGATATATAACATGATATTCTTTGGCGATACTATACTTCATGGATTTACTTATGTTTTGTTTTAGCCCTAGTATGTAACCTTTGTGTGATGTGGATTTACTAACGGGGATATAAAACTTGATCCTTTTATTACAACACTTATTTTCTCTAATTAATACCTTCTCACATAGCAAACCAGTATAGCAAACCTCCCCGCTAGAAGTTACGTCTCTTTCTAGGGGGGAGAGGGAGCAGAACAGACAGAAAGCTAGCCCCCTCTTCAACTTCAGGGACACTGCAGGAAACTTAGAGACAATCCTTTAAGGAATGTGTGTCAAAAAAAAAGTATTGTTAAGTCCGTTTTATGTTAAAACATTTTTAGATTTTTTTTTTATAACTTTCATATTTTTTTTTATGATCTTAAGTTTGCAGTTCACTTTGCCATAGGCCTTGTTGCACTGCTTTAACGCAGTCAGAAGTGCTTTCAGTGCTTCTGCATATAGAGACTTAGACTGACTCAGTCCATTCAGTCTTAGGGAGTTCTAGCTGCTCTGGACTGGGAAGAAGTCACTGTGCAGGAGGTGAAAGGGTGGAACTGGACACCCTTTGTGCTGGTGGATCCTGTGTATCTAGTCACACTGGTGTTCCTTCAGTTTGCCTTTTGTGCTGATAATGGCAGACACTGAGATTCTCAGAACAGGAAGTGTCAGACTATTATAACCCTTAGTCGCCAAACCTAAAACTGCAGGTATTAAGAATTATTAAAAAATATTGAAAGTGATATGGATCTGTAAAAAAAAAAAAAAAAATGTGTTTAACATAAAAACATGAGTTAAAAAATAAGTCATTTTGATGACATATTCCCTTAAGGCTCCTATGTGCATAAAGCTGCTGTAAACCATCTCTCTGACTGCTGTTAAGCAATGCAGACAAGAATGCTGTCCCCACAGTCACAAACAGATGACTGAATTGAGAAATCTACAATCAGAAAATAAAAACGGCTAAGAAGAAAAGAATATGGCGCAGGGTCTTGTTTTATTAAGTAAAAATAAAATGGGCGACAGATTGCCTATAATGTGCCTCATTTGGCATACAGTGTGTTATATGAGATTTACTAACAAAGAACAATAGCTGTTTACAGCAAACACTGGTCAGATGTGTTTTGCAGAGCTTACTATTCCCCTCACATTTAATAGTCACAATGCCAAACCAATAGCTGAACTTTAAGTACCTCCCATAACATTGCTCTGACAATTTTTTTTAAAAATCCCACCAGTTAGAAAATCTGTTGGTAAATATAGAAGATCTAAAACTCATCAAGGAGTGTTAATCAGGAGAAGAAAACACTGATTGATGGTCACCATTGATTTGAGGCTGTAATTCCTGGCATGGAGGATCGCTATCTACAGCAGACGACTGGTTGATTTAATTCAGAAGAGGTGATTGTATTAAGTGTATTGAAGAGAGTTGTTAATGGTAAAGGTTGTAAATAAATGAACTGTCAATGGATCTGTTCTTTAATGTTACCTTCATAAGATTATTGAAAAATGTAAAAGTCAATGCTATTATGAATGTCCCTGATTATTTTTCTATTTTGTTAATGGTTATTGTAAATGTACCTAATTTAAAAATTTTTTAGAGATTGTAAATTCCTTCAGAAGGGCATTTAATGGAATGTATCATCAGAAATTAACCAACTGTTTAAATCTACTTTTATCTTTATAACTAAGCCGAATTGCCTGACGTGTCCTGTTCTGTAGAGACCACTTCTTAGCAGTCTTCTCATTGTCACAGGTAAGATAGCACTAAAAGCTTACAACAGTGTAAGGACAAAACCAGATCCACCTTTCACAGTAGGTGAATGGTCACAAAGCGCGCCAAGAAAATTATGTCATATAAATAAATGGATTTTCTCCTGTTCACAGGCTTCTATGATCCAAGTTGCTATTGTAAAGCAAATCTCTAAATACTGTTAGCAACATCTTAGACAAAATGGGCTGCCTCTATAATTATGTATAAAAAAAATTGAATAAAAAAAAAAAATCAAATCGGGGAAGCCGGTAGGTATGTTCGCTTTAAAGAGTATCTATCACCCATATTTCCTGTATTTAATTAAAACCAGATACTGACACAAATTTACATTTTTATTTTCCAATTTGGAGATTTTTTTTAATTCTGTTGCCTATATATGATTGTGGGGGCAGCTATCTTATCGGAGCAGCTTTTAACAGCATTTAGAGAGATGCTTTACCGCAGCTACATGGACATAGGAATCCTGAACAGGAGCGGATTCATTGACTTTTATAGGCGAGTTTTCTAGGCGTGCTCTGTGACCTGTGAAGAAATTATTATGCAGTGAGGAGGAGACTGCTTAAAAGTTCTTTCTACAGAAGAGAAAGTGTTGTACTATTATGTAGACACTACAAACATGGCCACGGTATCTAAATGAATATGAAATGGAGCCGTGCACGATTCCTCACTCAATTACAGATTCATGCTCAGGACTTATCTCACTGCCCTGCACTGTGCTAAACAAGAATATTTTACTTCCCACATCTCAACATTACACAATAACCCAAAACGACTGTTTGGCACTTTCCACTCCCTCCTTAGGCCTAAAGCTCAGGCCCCGGTCACTTACCTCTCTGCTGAAGACCTGGCCACTCACTTCAAAGGCAAAATCGACAGTATCCGGCAAAACATCATATCTCCGTCCCCAAGTAATACCCATCCCGTCCCTACCTGCAAGACCTCTAATCTGCTCTTAGCTCTTGACCCTAAATGGCTTCTCCTGTCTGCTCCCCCACTACCTGCTCTAGTGACCCCATTCCCTCCCACCTCGTCCATTCCATTTCCCCAGCTGTCATCTCTCGCCTTACTGCAATCTTCAACCTCTCTCTACTGGGTTCTTTCCATCTTCCTTCAAACACGCCATCATAACCCCTTTAGTAAAAAAGCCCACTCTAGACCCGTCCTGCGCTGCAAACTACCAACCAGTCTCTAACCTTCCCTTTATCTCAAAACTCCTGGAATGCTTAGTCTACTCTTACCTAATCCGCTATCTCCCTGATAATTCTCTTCTCAACCCTCTGCGATCAGGTTTCCTCACTTTACACTCCCCAGAAACTGCTCCTGCTAAAGTCTCAAATGACCTCCTTACAGCTAAACTACTTGTTGCTTCTTCTGGATATTTCTACAGCATTTTACACTGTGGATCACCACCTTCTCCTCCGCATGCTCAGCAGCATTGGCCTCCAGGACACCGCTCTCTCTTGGTTCTCATCCTACCTCTCTGATTGCACAGTCTCAGGTTCTACCTCCTCTCCTCTTCCTCTTGCTGTTGGGGTTCCTCAGGGATCGGTTCTTGGTCCTCTCCTCTTTTAAATCTACACAGCCCCCATTGGACAAACCATCAGCAGATTTGGCTTCCAGTACCATCTCTATGCTGATGACACTCAACTATACACCTCTTCCTGTGACATCACTCCCGCCCTGCTACAAAACACCAGTGACTGTCTATCCGCTGTCTCTGACATAATGTCCTCTCTCTATCTCAATCTAAACCTCACTAAAACTGAACTTCTAGTCATCCCACCTTCTACTGACTGACGCCCCCCTGCTATTTCTATCTCTGCACCCCTCTTCATCTCCTCCCTCATCTGTGTCTACCACCCTACCCGGTTTCTCTGCCCTGCTGATGATCTTTGACTAAATGCCTCAATCATCTGAACCTCCCATGTTCATCTACAAGATTTTGCACGTGTTGCACCAGTTCTCTGGAACATGCTACCCCAGATGATCATGAAACATGGTTGGACCGTTATGTAAACTAAGCCCTTCTCACCCTTTGTGTACCCTAATAGATTGTAAGCTCTTGTCAGCAGGGCCCTCGAACCTTGTGTCTGATGTATAAGTAGGTTTTTACTGTGTAATGTTTTGTTTTTTTGTCTTTACTTATAGGGCTTGTTCACACGACGTTTTGGATCCTTTTTACGGATCCGTTTTTGAGGAGTGAAAACTGCATCCGGAAAGCGGATCCTAAAAAAGCAACAGTTGATACTTTATTTGGATCCGTATTGTATGATGTTGACTTGCGTTTTACGGATCTCTCTCTGTCTCTCTCTCTCGCGTGCTTTTCGCATCCGCTTTCAGGACGCAAAGCACCGCCGACACGTACCCAGAGTGTAGAGCGCTTTTGGACAGGTGCCAAAAGCGCTCTCCATGATCTCCTGTGGGCTTTCACTTGCGTAGAATGCAAGAAAAATTGACATGTCAATTCTTAAAGCAGATCCGGAAAGTGCAGTGCAGGACAGCTCTCAAAAGCGCATCTCCGATCTCCAGTGAGAACGCATTGAAAGGAATGTTAATCACACTGACAATTGTTAGATCCGTTTTACGGATCCGTAAAACGGATCACAAAAGCGTCGTGTGAACAAGCCCATATTTCTTACATGTATTTATTTACTTATTAACACAAAACTTGTGGGTATAAACCAAGACTGGGTTGACAAACTTTAGCCAACTTCTTTCCTCTGCAAATTCACAATTAAATTCTTGTTTTCCGAGTATTATAGGCCTACAAATTAAAATGCAAAATAATGATGGTATATTTCATTACCATAATTAAACCGTTAAAGATGCAAAAGACAGACCAAAAGCTATTGCATTCATTATCACACACGAGTCGCATTGGGGGGTTGCACTACTTTTATCTCAAAAATTAGAACCAATTCAGCAACAGTAATGGGATTTTATTGAATCTATTCAAAAAACCTTGGCACCTGAATTTATTTTTTTTCCTAGACCTGTGTTATGGTTATCGTTAATCATATATTGATTACCTTCCTATGAAGTATTCATATACTTACCTAGCATTACTAAGTCCATTCAGCCATATTTTATTATATTATCCATAACTTCTATATATCCCTTTCTGTTCGTGGTTTCAAAATCTACGCCTGTGCACTTGTGCAGTTATTAGCCACACCACTGCCTCACAGTACATGCGTGGCTGTTTTTTTATTTGTTTGAGCGTATCTCTATTGCACATTTGCAGCACAGTCATCCCTGTGGGAGAGTCTTGCACAGATTAACATCATAGGTAGCGTCTCTGAACACTGATGGGTACACTGGTTGGTTTACAGTGGAAGAGGAGGTAACTCTTTGCTATTGGCTGGACTTTGGTATTGGTTAGACTGAATGGCTGGTTGTCCTATCGGTCTACCAAGTGGTTGAACTGGTACCCTTTAAGTGACCGGACGACTCTGGGTAGCCATCTAGCGATGTTATTGTGGAAGACTATAGGAAGCCAGCAGTAAGATCAGGTTGCCCCATAACGCCTTGATTCGAAACATGTCTGGGGGAGGGGAAAGAGGGGCAGCATTATATCTCTTAGTTCAGGCAATGTGGATAGAATCATTAGCTTAGTGTAGCTGGTCTATTGTTTCTATTGTACTGATAGTTGACAGCGTGCATTGGCTATTTAGACTCCTTATAGTGGCAGACACTGGTTCACTTTAATATACTGAGAGCTGTCGGTTTAAGTTAGATACTTGTACATGCACATAATAATAATAATAATAATAATCTTTATTTATATAGCGCCAACATATTCCGCAGCACTTTACAATATAGAGGGAATAAGCACAGACAAACCAGACATTACATTATAAAAAAGCTACTGACAAATGAGACACAAGGTGTGAGGGCCCTGCTCGCAAGAGCTTACAATCTATTAGGGTGTATGGGTAAAAACAAAGGCTGACAAGTGCTTGGTTTACAATGGACCAGCCATGTTACATAAATATGGGGTAGTTTTACATAAAATGTGGATGAACCTGCCATCCAACCATTACATCTATATACAGATAAGTGCCTGTGGGTGCCAAAGTGCAGGAAGTGACGAATCTGTGACAGAATTTGGGGGGTTGACAATTAGGGATTTTGATAGGCTTGTCTAAGAAGATGAGTTGTCAGAGCGCACTTAAAACTGTCAGGGTTGTGAGTGTGCCTGATCACATAGGGTAACATGTTCCAGAGAACTGGTGCAATACTTGCAAAATCTTGGAGACGGGCATGGGAGGTTCGGATGAGTGAGGTGTGTAGTCTTAGATCAGTAGCAGAGCGGAGAGAGCGGGTAGGGTGGTAGACAGAGATAAGGGAGGAGATGTATGGGGGTGCAGCACTGTGGAGAGCCTTATGTGTGAGAGTGATGAGTTTATGTTGCATTCTGTACTGAATAGGCAGCCAGTGCAGAGACTGACACAGGGTAGAGGCATCAGTATAGCGGCTGGAAAGAAAGACAAGCCTGGCTGCTGCATTCAGGACAGATTGGAGAGGGGAGAGTTTACAGAGAGGAAGACCAACAAGTAGGGAGTTACAGTAGTCAAAACGAGAATGAATAAGAGCAACAATGAGAGTTTGAGTTGTTTCCACAGTGAGAAATGGACGGATTCTGGAGATGTTCTTGAGGTGCAGGTGACAAGATCGGGCAAGGGATTTGATATAGGGGGTGAAGGTCAGAACAGACTCTAGTATAACCCCCAGACCGCCGGCCTGCTGCCTAGGAGTTATGGTGCTACCACACACTGAGAGAGCAATACCAGGGAGAGGTCGGTTAGTAGATGGTGGGATGACTAGAACTTCAGGTTAAGAGAGGTGTAGTTGGAGATAGAGAGAGGACATGATGTCAGAGACAGTGGACAGACAGTCACTGGTGTTTTGTAGCAGGGCAGGAGTGATGTCTGGGGGAGGAAGTGTATAGTTGAGTGTCATCAGCGTAGAGATGGTACTGGAAGCCAAATCTGCTGATGGTTTGTCCAATGGGGGCTGTGTACAATGAAAAGAGGAGAGGACCAAGAACGGATCCCTGAGGAACCCCGACAGCAAGAGGGAGAGGAGAGGAGGTAGAACCGGAAATTGAGACACTGAAGGAGCGGTCAGAGAGGTAGGAAGAGAACCAAGAGAGAGCGGTGTCCTGGATACCGATGGTGCGGAGCATGTTGAGGAGGAGGTGGTGATCAACAGTGTCAAACGCTGCAGAGAGATCCAGAAGAAGCAGCAATGAGTAGTTACCCTGAGATTTTGCTGTCAGGAGATCATTTGAAACTTTAGAAAGAGCAGTTTCCGTGGAGTGTAGGGTGCGGAAACCGGATTGCAGAGGGTCAAGAAGAGAGTTAGCAGAGAGATAGCAGATCAGGCGAGAGTAGACCAAGCGTTCCAGGAGTTTGGAGATGAAGGGCAGGTTAGAGACTGGTCGGTAGTTGGCGGCGCAGGAGGGGTCCAGAGAGGGCTTTTTAAGTAAGGGAGTTATAACAGCGTGTTTAAAGGAAGATGGGAAGATCCCAGTGGAGAGAGAGAGGTTACAGATTGTAGTGAGGTGAGAGAGGACAGCTGGAGAAATGGACTGGACAAGGTGGGAGGGAATGGGGTCACTAGAGCAAGTGGTGGGGCGAGCAGACAGGAGAAGCCTGGACACTTCTTCTTCTGATGTCGGGTCAAGGACTGAGAGCAGATTAGAGGATGTGCGGGGAGGGACAGGATGGGTGTTAATTGGGGATTGTGATGTGATGTTATGCCGGATGCTGTCAATTTTGTCTTTGAAGTGAGTGGCCAGGTCTTCAGCACAGAGGTCAGTGACCGGGGCCTGAGCTTTGGGCCTGAGGAGGGAGTGGAAGGTGTCAAACAGACGTTTTGGGTTGTTGTGTAGTGTTGAGATGAGGGAGGTGAAATATTTTTGTTTGGCGCAGTGAAGGGCAGTGTGGTAGGTTAAGTAGCCACTATATCCAAGATTCAAATTGGTCCAACATTGTAGCCTGTCTCTGCCCTAATAAACCCTGCCTAACTGGCAAGGTAGTCACCCCAAAAAGGGCGCCCCCACCCTGTGGAGGCTATCCCTATAAAGCCCTAGATGATATAGGACCAAGCTGATATTTAAAATACATAATATAGCAAATTTATGACCATATAAAACTAGCCCTTCAAGACGCGTTTCGTCGTATACATATATCTCTCACGGTTCTTCAGGGGAGCTATATCAAATGAATGATGACAGTATAAACTATCTTCCCTTACGTTACCAATATATGCACCAATAGATATATACACCCAATATTCCAGCGTTTATTAGTATGTGCTCAACAAGGAATATATTAGGGTTTGGGGGCATCACCTTCCACAGATATGCCTAGCGGGCAGTTAGATAATAATAGGTGATGACCCACCATCTAATAACAATAAACTAAAGCAGCAGCACAAGTAGCATCAATTAAAAGTATAAATAATAGTGCCATATACCAGAGAACCCACACACTACAGTTGGAGAGCAGAAAGCTGCCAACTACTTGTTCCCTAAAAAAAGTTACAATGTTATTGTATAGGATTGGGCCCCTTCAGCCTCTGGGCCCTATAGTGTCTGCTATGGCTTTAGTTATGCCCATGAGACTTATTGCATATCAACTTGTTATGCCAGAAATGTTTCTTGTGAGAAAACCCCTAGGATTGAGTGACTGTAAAGAGCAATTAACTCATACCCAGGTTTCATGTATCTACTGTTATAAGCTGAGACCACTGCTGTATATAATTTTCATTAGAGAAGTCAATCCAAGGAAATCCAGACATGTTGGTACAGCAGCGGATTAACCAGCCTTGTCTATTTGGTTATTTTTAGGGGCTGTTCACATAGCATTGTGTACTATGTCAGAGGTTTTCATCTGGGTACTTTGAAAAAAGGTACTATGTCTGATACTGCGACATAGTGAAAAAAACATAGTCCTATGTGAAGTGTGTATGCTCTCTTCCTTGGTGTTATACACTTTCCATGTGGGACTCAAAAGTTATAAGCCTAATACTTTTTATAGTTATTTTAAAAGGTCTTTCATTAAAAGTTATATCTTAAATATTTTTAAATATGGGTAATAGTTGGGAATTTGGTAACTAATTGCCATTTGACAAACTGTATTTAAGTTTGATCGTATTGCCTACCTACTGTCAGTGGGGAACTGTATTGTCTCATGGGATAATTTCTGAGGATGAATACACATTGAACAGATTTTCCACTCTGAAGCCAGAGGTAAATCTGTATATTGAAATCTACAACAGATCATGCAGATTTTGGTGCAGATTTTACCCCATTAATTTCAGTGGGATAAAACCCACAGAAAGGCTGCAATAAAAATTAATGTGCTGCAGATTTAAAAATCTGCACTGTAGATCAATTTCCAGAATTTTTTTTTTGCAGCATGGGATTTGTAAAATGGTTGGTACTGTAATGTTTTGGATTTTCTGTGCGGCAACATTGCAGCAAATTAGCCCCTTGTGTATTCACCCCTTTGACTGCCTAGTCTGACTGTTTGACTTTTAGGCAGAAATAGTAAATGTTCCCCACGGTTTACTGTGGAAAAGAAAACCATTCTTGCAAGCAGATTTAGAAATTTTCTGTGGTTAACTATATCTAACTACTGTATTTTTCAGACTACAAGATGCACTGGACCATAAGACGCACCTAGGTTTTAGAGGAGGAAAATAGGAAAAAGAAAATTGAAGGAAAAAGTGCAGGCGGGAGTGTATTTTATATTGGTGTCATTTTGGGATAGATGCGGCTTTTAGATAATTTTTTATTTGAATTTTTTTCTGATCTGAAATAATCAAAAAAACACAATTTTGGTGTTTGGAATTTTTCTTTCTTCTATGGTGTAGAGCGTACGGGATAAATGATGTTAGATTTTAATAGATCGGACTTCTATGGACGCGGCATACCATTTATGTGTAACTTTTTATTTATTTTTTATTTGTAAAACCGCAAAAGAAGGTGATTTAAACTTTTAGGGCGACATGTAAGAACGGGGCTGTGTCAGTTATCTAGCGTCAAAAAGCTTTATTAGACCTGTTCTATAGATATATGAATAGTCGCATTGCAAACTTTGGCGGGACAAGCGGCGGCGCAACAATTTTAAGGTGCCAAAGATTAGGGCCCTTCTGGGGGAGTGTCGCACCACAAATTTTAGAATAGACAAAGCCAGACCAAGTTAAAGGTGGTCTGTCTGAGCCAGACTTGTTATATGGGCTCTACACTGCGCCTGTATGTATGAGCTCCAAAACTGGTTTATACATTCTGGAGCATTCTAGTCTACTTTAAAGTTTTTTTTAACTTTAATTACTCAGTCCCCCGTAGGGTACATGACCACTATGAAGCACAATACCTTATATATAGGATTTTCACTCATTACCTATTACAGGCTGCATGAGGCTTCAGCTGCCATGGTAACTGTTCCCCCCCCTCCCCCAGCAGTTACATTGCAGGGGGCTATCGGAGGGAGGAGCGGTGCGCAGCACTGTTCCTCATTCAGCTAGATGCCGAGGCCACGATTGCTGCGGCTTTTAAAGTGTTAACAGCAGGGATGGAGCCAATGTCATCCTTGTTGTTAGCAGCGGCTGCCGGCTCTACCAAACACCCGCCTCCCACCACTGTACAGTACTATCTTGGGCCTGCAGGAGGCTGGAGTGGGGCGATGCTGCAGGAAGTCAGCGATGGGATTTAACCCATTAAACTCCACCGCCGACTTTCCACAGCATTGCCTCACTCCAGGCTCCTACTGTCCTAAGACAGTACATTCGGTCTATAAGACGCGCTCCCACTTCCCCCCCCAAATTTGGTGGGAAAAAGTGTGTCTTACAGTCTGAAAAATACGGTATATATGTTAATATATATTAATTAAAGGTTGAACTTCATGTGAAAAAAGTGAGACTTTCCTGGCCACATGTTGAGTACCGCTGTACACAGGTTATTCAGTCATAAGGCAACTACTGACTAATATGGAACATATTTTTCTGATTTAGGAACTGGAAAACCTTAAAAGAATACAGAAACAGTCTGCAAGCAATCAAAGTGCTACCGAGGTTCGGCTGAACAGAGCTGTGGAGGAAGCAGATAAATACAAAATGGAACTCAATAAGCTGAAACAAAGTAACAAGGTATTTTAATTGAATTTGGGAATTTCATTTCTGCAAACATGGAAATTCTTTTCTAGGTTACATAAAATGCATTAGTAGAGTATCTTGACCCACACACAGGATGCATTGTTCACCTTTGAATACACTATGTTTCATGTTGACATATAACACGAAGTCTTATGTACTATTGTATAATGAAAATATTTGCAACCTAAGACAGGGGTGCACAACATGCTGCCCCCAATGCCTCTCTATGTGGCTGCCAGCCATCAGGACAAAACATGATTTTTTCTGTCCTGATACTTCACAGAGTAATATTCATCTTTTGACAGCTGCATTGTACTGATGGCACTGTTTTGGTGGGCATTATATTGCTGCACTCTATGGCTGTCACTGTTATGGTGGGCACTGTAATGGCGTACAATATAGGGCTGTATGTACTTTTTTTAGGCAACCTACATGACCTCCAGTAAAAAATTCTTTTTTTTGCATTATCTCTGGATTTCTTCCTCAAAGGAGTATTTATTTCTCACACAGTCATGACAGATCCACAAGATTTACCATAAAAATGTCTGATAGCTTCTAGACTCTAGAGAGAAGGAGATGAGTTGGAGAGGTGGTTGTATATGTGTGTTTAAGATAGGCGCCTCATATTCCTTTCAGCAGTATCGAGCAGGGGACTTCCCATTTTGATCTCTGGTAGTCCCTAAGGTGGAATCAAGACCTCTTAGCCATTTTGGGTATTTACAATTGAAATGCAATACCCCTCTAAGATTTACTGCAGCCCTAGAAGAGGTATAATATGACATTTGGCCCTTGGACCAGAAAATGAATCTGTTTCTTAGTGACCATTACTTGTGTACTTCTAAATCGCTCTGCGCCGGCTCCCATAGATATTCACTTTCCGTGCCAGGAAGAAGTGACATGTCAGTTCTTTCCCCCAGCTCGTATTGTACACCGGGTAAAACATTGATTATAATAGCTCTCAATGAGAACTATGAATTACCATATTTGTGGTCTGTACTTCGGGCGTATTGCGGCAAATACGCTGTGTGAACATACCATTATAGATGTTAATAAAATAAAAACGCTGTTTAACGATAGAAAACTGATCTTGAGAATGGTGAGAAATTTAAATACAAAGAATATTAGGACATTGTGGAACTATTCATTATACAGTGATTGAGTTTAAACAAAGTTTAAAGACCATTTTAATTCCTAATTCAAAATAATTCTACCGTCAACAGCCCAGCTATAGGGGTGCAGGTGTAGCAGTCACTACCGGGCCATAGTGCCTGAGGGCCAATATCGTTTGTAGGGGGGGCATGATTGAAATTTTTTTAATTAGCTAGTCAGAGCTTCGAGGTTATAGCTGATGTACCACAGATGCCAGCAATACTAGATTGCTAGTCAGAAGTGACCGTCACAGATAGTACAGAATTAATAAAGGTTAGGTTTTAGAGTAATTACTTAAGTATTTAATTCGTTTAGCTGGGAAATCTTAGATGATTTGCCAATTTAGCAAAAAAAATTATAGTACCTGAGGGGGCCCAAAAACCCCACCCCCCACATAGGATACCGGTGTTAGAAATACCACATGGTAGATGGGGGCCCTATTATAGATTTTGCATTGGGACCCAGGAGCTTTAAGTTACATCTCTGTATATCTTTATATATTTGTTGATTAAGCTGATTTACAAATACTGTGTTGTGTGTATGTAGCTGTAGACCGCAGCTGCAGCTTCCACCATGTACGGTAGAATGGAGGTCAACGCTGATGTGCATGGTGGTCTCTGCTTTGTGTCTGTCTGTGGCTCCAGTCAACCGACCTTTTGCACATTACTGCAAAAAGGGCAATACACTACGTGGAAATCCCTAAAGAAGCATTTATGCTATCTATCATACATGAAAAAACTTTGAGACTCTCGGTTCACATATTTTGATCAAAAGATGTTTAAGCTGCCCACGACTTTCAACGTGATCTCAAAATCGGGCAGTCCTATCCTATGCTATCTTTACCTCTCAATTGAGCCAATCAGGCCTCCCACCGGGTCAACCGACCTCCATTATTCAGAGAGAAAAAATAAAAAACACCCAACCTGCAAGCTGCCCTTCTTATGACAGCCTGTGAGAGTGGGCGGGGACAGAACCCCAAAATGGAAGCACCCCTTCCTTCCCATATAGGTTAAAATCAATGTACACCAAGTATAACGTATGTTTCTGCACACAAAAACATTTCTGAAAAAACTTTGAGACTCTCGGTTCTGATTGGCTCGATTGAGAGGTAAAGATAGCATAGGATAGGACTGCCCGATTTTGAGATCACGTTGAAAGTCGTGGGCAGCTTAAACATCTTTTGATCAAAATATGTAAACCAATCTTGCTTTTGGAACACACTACTGTAATTAAGGACAGATCCTTTTTATTATTATTATTATCATTTATTTTAGAGTGCCTTGGTTCCAGAGCGCTGTACATTCAGGTTGCATACACAACATAGGTCAACAAGTACAAAGGTGACAAATCAATAACTAACAACTGGTACAGAAGGAGAGAGGTTCCTGCCCCTGAGGGCTTACAGTCTACAAGGAAGTTGGGAAGAGACAGGTGAGGGGCAGACATGTTTGTGGGGTGGAGTAGTAGCAATGGGGGTTATTGTTGGTTATAGGCAATCCTGAAGAGATGGGTTTTCAGGTTGCTTTTGAGGCTAGTGAGAGTGGGGGAGAGTCTGACGTGTTGGGGAAGTGAGTTCCAGAGTATGGGGTAAGCATGGGAGAAGTCTTGGAGACAGTTATGGGAGTAGCTGATAAGAGGAGAGCAGAGAAAAAGGTCCTGTGAGGAGCGGAGATTGTGAGAGGGGAGGTATCTAGAGATTAAGGCAGAGATATATGAAGGGGAGAGGTTATGGAGAGCCTTGTAGGACTTACTTGAACTGGATTCGCTGGGCAATGGGTAGCAAGTGAAGGGATTGGCAGAGGGGAGTGGCAGGGGAGTAGCGAGGAGAGAGGTGAATCAGACGGGCAGCAGAGTTAAGGATGGATTGGAGGGGAGCAAGGGTGCTAGATAGGAGGCTACAGAGAAGGATGTTGCAGTAGTCTAGGTGTGAGATGACGAGGGCATGGACCAGCATTTTTGTGCTTTCGAAGTTAAGAAATGAGTGGATACGGGAGATATTTTTCAGGTGGAGGCGGCAGGTGGAGGTGAGGGTTTGGATGTGCGGTTGGAAGGACAGATTGGAATCAAAGGTTATCCCAAGACTTTCGGAGCTGGTTAGAGTGTAGCCATTAACTGTGATAGAGAGATCAGGTGTATCCTTTACATGCTTCAGCATTTGGTGGTCCTTTGTAAGCTTGTCTGGCCTTAGATTCTTGGCTGAGCTGTTTGTAGTCTCTATACTTTATTAGTTCACAATAACCCCTTACAGTTGACTTTTTTTTCTTTTTAGACAGAGTGTAATAAGGCCTACCTGTAGGCGGTTGCTTGTTTATTTGATAAAAGGATCTAAGGAGCCTCTTGGTCTTCACCCTTTAATCCTTGTACAGTCATCTGTACTTTGCTGCAAGGAACTACCAGGTCACTACCCTCAGTGCAGTCTTTGATAGCGACAGCTGATGATTATAGATATAGTCTCAGCCTGGGGTCAGGTAAGAGACATGGTCAAACAAGTTACAGGTCAAGGCATTCAGAGTTCACTCCTCATGAGTAGCGGGCAACATGGTAACCACCAGAGGAGGAAGGAGACAGAAACCCCTTGCCATACATATCGGCAAATCAGAAGACTCACATGGTGGCTTCTGCCAGGCCAGATTGTGACAGATGGCAGGCTGGCAAGTTAAAATGTGGAGACACAAAATGGTTACAGATCTCTAATACATCCCACACTGCATATTTTTGTGTATGGGATCTGTGTGGTTATATGTCTGTGCAGACCATTATAGATGAAATTCTCTAAATCAACTCATTAGAAGGGTGTCCCCATAATTTACTCATTAAATGTATTCCTGGGATGAAATGCTAAAATATGTTTGCCAGTATTTGTAAGGATAGTGAATGCAGGCAATCTAGCCTTCACTTCATTCCTTGTGAGAGCAATACAGTGTGTCTATGAGTCTAATTTATAACCACAAGTTTTATTTTTGCTGTGTAAAATTGAGGAAGTAGAGATTAGTAGGTTTTTTAAAAAAAAAAAAAAAAAAAGAAAAAGCCACCAATATCACTTCTTCTCTATGTATATATGTGGATAGTTATGTGTATGTATGTGTATGAATATACACACAGTCAAAGCAAGCAAAGGAAATCATGTGTCATAAGCTGACTTAGTCGGTATATAAGGTGATAGGCTGCCTACATGCATCCCTTGTTGTTGTCATGGGTAAAAGGGGCAATTTATCACAATTGCAATGAGGGACAGTATTTCTGAAACTACACAGATTGTGAACTGTTTAAGTGCTACTATGGTAAAAGTGTATCATGATTGGACAAATGACACCACTGTGAATATACAACTTGGAAGCTAATGAGCACCATGTGCCATTGAAGTGAGGTATAGGTGTCCATTACAAAGGGCACAATGGCAGACCAACATGCTTTTGTGGCATTCTGGGCCTACATATCTATGTGGAAGGCACTTTTAACGGATTTGGATATGAATTTATTTTTGCAGATTACCTACCACCCATACATGCTGATTGTATTCCAAGCATGGCTTCATATACTTGTGACAATCTACCAGGACCTTATTGAGATACTGCCAGCCCACCTAGCTGCTGCCTGTGTTGCAAATGATGTGTGTGTATGTATGCATGTATGTATATGTAGTTTGGTGTATATTGTGTATGTATATATATATATATATATATATATATATATATATATATATATATAAATATATTATATATATATATATATAGTGAGTTGCACAGCTGCGGGATGACCGCAAAAGTCCTTTAGGCATTGAGACAGAGGCAATCGTAAGGTGCAAACCTTTCCTTGGTCCGTATGTTTAATTGTGCAGGAAAACAAACATATGGCAACATGCACAGCAAAACAGAGAACATAAACAAAACTCCTGCTCGTCTGAGCACTTATGAACAGAAGTGTAGTTCCCTCACTAGCACCTTGTGAAGCAAACATTGTCTTCCTCCAGTGTGACCGCCTCCAGCCCAAAAGGTATAATAGAGTTGCAGCCGACACCCAGTCAGCTACCCGCTGACCTTATATAGGCCAGGGGAAATCCTGGAGTTTCGGAACATGGGGAGTAAGCACCCATCCTGCTCTATGCTTACTCCCAATGAAAGGCCGACCCAGGATGGCTGGAAGCTATACTAACATACGGCTAAATGTATGCTGACAGTCTGTACTGTTGACATATATTAAATCTTGGCTTTTTACTCCACCAAGGCTCCTTCTCTTGGTGGCATGTGTCTTGAACTCTCCAGGTATATGTCCAGAACCTTGCTGGTATATAAACACCGTTGCAGACCTTCCCGGCTGCTGCCTTACTATATATATCGTTTTGTATATAGATTTTTTGTATATAAATGTACATGCCTTGTTTAAACACCTTGTGGTTTTCCAGCAGATCCGCACCGAACGACGTCCAAAAACCAAGGGGTTTAAATAGGCTGGGTTCACACTGCAGCATTTGGCTACGTTGCAGACATATTTTGGGGAATTAGGGGGAAAAAAAGTTATCCTGAGGGAAATATAATATACATATACACACATTTATACATGGTATATATATACCGCAAGGTGTTTAAACAAGGCATATACATTTATGTACAAAAAATCTATATACAAAACCAGTGAAACTGCCTGAAAAACTGTGCAAAAAACCTCAACAAAAAAACTAAACCACCCAAAAAACTGGTCAAAAAAATGACAAAATACTTTTGTGTTCAAAGTGTTTTTTAGGATTTGGTTTCCAAGTTTTTTGTCCTATGCTGTGTTGACCTAGCCTTTGACAGCAGTAACTTGCAGTGTAATTGTGAGTCAATTGGTGAGATAAAACACTCACTATACAGCTAGCATCCTCTGTGTAATTAGGCTATGTCTACACAGTACAGGATTTTGGTTGTTTTTCAATATTTAAACCGACTGTAACCTGCGCGGTGTAGTCCTCAATAGAAAATTCACGCTGTAGTTTACACAGCACTTTTTTTTTACTGAGGGAAGCCAAAAAACGAAAAACATCTGGTGGAATATAGAACATGTTCTATATTCCGCTGGCCCTGATGTACTGGGCCAGCGGAAATCTGAAATCCGACCGCCATTTTTTTCCCCCAAAAAACCACGCAAAAAGGTGTGGCACAGTGAAAATACCGGCAGTTTTCCGATGCTATTTTGACTTTGCTGTGTGAACCTAGCATAACTCTCTCTGCCTCTTTCTTTCGCCCCTTTCCTCAGATTTCTTATTTCTCAGTTAAGCTGAAGCCCATAATCAGTTCAGTATGGATTTGCTTAGTTATTTGTAAGACATATAAGAGTCCTGAGTAAGAAATCTTTTTTTCTCCAATATACTCTACTCAACATTGAACTTGGACTGCCAAAAAGGACAAGCAGTAAAGTTATGCAAATCGAGGCAGTTCCAGATGTCGCTAAGGCTGGGTTCACACCGTAGCATTCGCTACATTGCAGGTATCTGTTGGGGAACAAAAAGTTATCTTATGGATACCATGCTGTAGCCACAGCTAGCCCATAGACATTAATACTTGCCGCCGGTATACGATTTTGGTGCGGAACACAAAAATTTGGTAGACCACACTTGTGAGTCCTACGCAGAAAGTGTGTACTAGTGGCAAATAGAGCACATGTAATCCAAATTGGACTGCGTTTGTTCTATTAATGCCTATGGGATGGCTGCGGTACCCGAGGTCCCAACAAAGTCAGACTGTAACTCAAGTTTTTTAGCCATATGGAAAAAAAAAATTGGATCAAGTGATGTGGGATGCCTCCTGTTGTTGACAAGCCACATTGAGGGTATATTATAATGTTTCTTGTGCTGTTGATATAAGCATAGTTGTTTATATTCAGAGGTACGCTTTAAGGGTATGTTCACACTGCGTAAATTTATTCGCTCAACTCGGCTTCAAATTCTCAACTGAAAAACACCTGATTTCCAATGAGTAGTTCAAGAGGAAATTTTCTGTGCACATTTTTTAGTCTGACTAAACTAAACAGAATATACAGAGATCCAGCTTGTGCTGGAGCGGATTTTCAGCACAGAAAATGTCTCAGATACGTTCCACACTTTTGTGTGAGGCGTTTTTCGCTCCGAAAATACTGTGCCCATCGTTTCCTATGGAGATTTTACTCGCGTAAACTCGGTGTCATGTAAATGACGGCATGGATTTTACATTGGAGTCCATGGGAGTCGTTCTAAAACAGTTTTTGACGTTTATAGAAGTGACAAATAAGTCTAAGTGTCAAAAAACGCCATGTGAATGAGCCCTAAAGGACCTGTTGCTAACATATTGGAGTCAGATATCATAGGACATCTTCAGAGGTTATGTTGAGTCTATGCCTTGGGGGGTCAGAGCTATGTTGGTGGCCTGAAGTGGTCCTACAGGATATTAGACATAGTTATAATAAAAGACTGAATAGGTCTAAAACACATAAGGGAAGTTGGCATTTTATACACACTATAGGAGACATGTATGAATCGAATGCGTCGAAATTCATTTTCTCATCTTTTTTCAGTGTGTAATGCGCCTGAATGTATGAAAGTGTTTTTTGTATGTTCATAAATGGAGTCTAAAGTTCATTGCACCTCACCTGTGTGTTAGGTGCATTATGGAACTTAGGCGCATTAGTAATGCCCTTAACATGTATAAAGGCTATACATAGGCTGGAAATAAAGTAAAAGTCATTAGAATAGCATGTCAGTGAATAGAAACTATGGTAGTGATCTTGCTTGGTGGACCACAGGTCCCAACAATACCTGTGCTGTGCTGGCTCTTGCTGTATGTAGAATAAAAGGGGAGAGCAGCAAAAGTACATTTCAAATTTAATGTAGAAAAAATGAAAAATTAAAAAATCTGAACATCATCATCAGTGGCTTATTTAATGTAAAGTTAGTTTTAGATTTTATTAATTTAAAATACATTTTATAGAAGATATTTTTATATTTTTGGGATATTATATATTTTTATATAACATTTTTATTAAACTTAAATAATTTAATTTTTTTTGTAACTGTATTTTTATTGATCTTTTGTTTAAATAAAGATAATTACAGAAAAGGAAAAAAGCGTGTTTAAAACGACATACACCATAAGTCCGATAGTGAAAGGTGAAGTTAAGCCTAAGCATAGGCATCAATGTCGGCCAGTATAACAAGGCCTAAAGTAACACATTCGAATAAAACCAAATAACGTGGTGTAGAAAAAGAGGCAGTAGACAGACAAGACAAACTCAAGTGGACACGGGACTGGACACAGAGGGTGGCAGGAAAGGGAGGAGGAGAGTGGGTGGGTCATTTACATAATAGGGGAAGGCGTTTTATGAACGTAATCGCTCCCAGTAAAAAAGCCAGGGCTCCCATACGGCATCGTGGACATCAGGCTTATCATGCATAAGGGACATGAGTCGCGCCACACGTTGCACTTCGCAAATCCGTGTGTACAAGTCGTGCAGGGACGGGGGGTACGGCTGTTTCCAAAAGGCGGAAATCAGGCATTTAGCAGCCATGAGGATATGGAGGAGAAGCTTGGACGCATGTTTAGAAAGACCTGTCAACGGGATGTTCAAAAGAAAGACCGAAGGGTCCATCGAGACCCCCGATGGAAAACTCCCGATAGGACCCCACTGACCTGCGCCCAAAACAGTTGGATGTTCGGGCAGTCCCAGAAAATATGAGTTAAAGAACCCGGGATGGCACCACACCTCCAGCAGGCACTTGAGACGGCTGGGTTAAACCTATGAAGCAGCTCTGGGGTGTGGTACCAGTGCATCAGGATCTTGTATTGATTCTCCTTGTAGGTAGTGCAAGTCGAGGAGGTGGCTGCTCTGTGCCATATGGTCTGCCATACATGGTATGGAGGCTTCCGTCCCAGGAAGCTCTCCCACTTGTGCATGTACGGGTGGTACAATTCTGAGTCTGGGGGAGGGTCATTCAGTATGGCGTAAATACTAGAGATGAGCCCTTTAGATGACAGCCCCAACTTGCACAGCCTTTCAAAAGGAGTGGGGGTGGAGAGTGATGCGCCCCCTGCGAGAGTCTGCATAAGGTGCTTTATTTGGAGATAGGAAAATTGTGCTTTAGGCGGGAGGTCATATTTGTTGCACAGCTCCGCGAATGGAACAAGTTTCCTGGTGCGAAAATGAGCTATATCAGCAAATTGGAACAAGTCGTTTTGCTGCAATGGGGCTACAAAGGGGGCTGAAGTACTGGTCGGCAGGAGGGAGGTGAAAAGAAAGGAGGCCATTGGGGAGGCCTTAGAAGCCAGATGGAATTTGTCCCGACAGCGTTTACAGACCGACCTAGTAAAGGTCATTGGCCCTAGCAGGGGGCCGGAGTACGTGACCTCCCTAGCATGCCACAGGAACATATTGGGGTGGAACGGAGCCCTCCACAATTTCTCAATCTTCCTCCATTTAGTGTAAGCTAATAGTGTGGACCATGCTGGGATGACCCGCAAGCCGGATGCCCAGTAATATTTCAGGATGTTTGGGGCAGCCAGCCCCCCCCCCCCTCCCCAGTTTTGCTCGCCATCAGGACTTCCCTAGCAACTCGATGACGGCCATGTGCCCATACAAATTTGAAGATCGCTGCTTGCAGGGATTTTAGGGTTTTTAGGGGAATTGGCACAGGGAGGGTTTCAAACAGGTACACAAATTTGGGCAAAATTGTCACTTTAACTGAGGCTATACGGCCCAGAAGGGATAAGCTCATGGAGTGCCATTTGGATAAAAGGGTGCATATTTCTAGGAAAAGGGAGGGGAAGTTAGCGCCATAGAGAGATTTGTAGCCCGGCGTCAAGTGGTACTAGGTACTTTAGGGAGGTCGTCCGTCATTTATATTTGAAACGAGACTGGAGTTCAGCCAGAGACTTGGCCAGAATATTAAGGGGGAGGGTCTCCGTTTTGGACGTGTTGACCTTGAAGCCGGGGAAGCCGTCCGAAGTCTTCCAGAAGAATGTGCAGCTAGAGAGGGAGGGACGAGGTCAGTCAGTGTTAGCAGAACATCGTCTGCAAAGAGGGAGACCTTAAACTCCTTATCCCTAACTTGGATACCAGAGATAGATGGAGCAAGTCTAATCTTGGATGCAAGGGGCTTCATGCACAGTATGAAGAGTAAGGGAGAGAGGGGGCAGCCCTGGCGCGTGCCATTGTAGATCCTAAAAGGGGGGGGGGAGTCTCGTGAGGCAATTTTACGGAGGCCGATGGAGAGGAGTAAAGACCCCTGATCGTCTGTAGAAAGTTCCCGGTGAACCCAAAAAGACTTAAGCGTTGCAAACAGGAAGGAAACTGGGCGATCAAAGGCTTTCTCTGCATCAAGGCAAAGGAGGAGGGCTCCTTGTTTAGCAAGTTGGAAACCTTCAATTAAGTCTATGGTCCGTTGGTATTATCCCCGCCTTGCCGGCATGGGACAAACCCCATCTGATCTTTATGAACTAGTCGCGTAAGCCAAAGGTTCAGACGATTGGCTAGGATCTTTGAAAAGATTTTAATGTCTGAATTTAGGAGGGCTATCGGTCTGTAGCTTGCACATTCTGCCGGGTCCTTTCCTGGCTTGGGAATGAGAGTAAGATAAGAGTAGAAAAAACTATATATCAATACCTATAGGGACAAAAATATTAATCCAAACTATAAAGAAAATAAATCCCTTTAAAATTTAACTTTTAATGATTCCTATAAAAACCTCTTGATATAGAAACAATATCACATAAGAATAGGCGTGTTACTTACCACCCTAATACCGCAAACAATATTCTTGTACGGATGGTGGTGTGTAAGGTCCGGGTTAGAAAGCAGCAACGATTCCAATCTAGATGGAAAATGGATTAAAGTATTCTATCCCTAACTACTTGTACTAACTTACCCTACCAAAAGGGGGCCACCGCTCTGAAAAGAGCGACCCACACTAGACAACCCCTAAAGTAGACTAATCGCTATTCCCTGTGACTCCTATGGGAGCGATAAGTCATACCATTAATCCATAAATTACCCAGACGCGTTTCTCCGAGGGTAATAAAATACTCCTCTCCTCAGTGGGTTATATGGTAACAAAAAGTATTTAATCACCGGGGTATATGGAATTGTTATGTCCAAAATGGAGCTAGTCAGTCCATACACTCAGTATGCCCAATTTTCTCAACATGCACGGTCTTAAAAATGACCGTGCATTATATTCTACACCAATGAGAGAATAGAACCAATTATCAGTCATAGTCTATCCAATGTGGTCATTCATGAACCTACATTGATTCTTCCTTTTCACCCATTGGATTCAGGGGTCCCTTCTCGTTACGGCGTCGGTATTCAAACTGCGCATGCCCAGGCATAAGTCAAAGCGGGGCGTGTCTGCACAAGGCCCTGATCGCGCATGTAGATCACGTCAGAGCGCGCGTGTCAGTGTGCGCGCGATAGGCATTTGTAGACCCGCCACTTCTCATAGGCCATATCAACTTACATTTACTGTGCGCGTGTACGTATACGCGCGACAAAAATGAAATGCGCATGTCAGGGCTGATTCTCCGTCTCTCAGTCAAACCGACATAGTCAACCTCGCTACATTTATTGCATCGCTAAATAGATACATGTTAAATTTTGTATCCTAAATTCATTGAAGGACAGAATCTATATTTAAATAGAACAAAAGGCTATCCATACTATAGATACATTCAGCCTTTGTTTATATCTGCCGATTACAACTATTTCTAAAGAAGGAAAACCCCTACTTCACATACTCAAGGGTATATAGACGACCCTGATCAAACTATAAAATAACGCATGTTAAACCTAATATCAAATTCAAGAGAATACTGTTTGGGGGTGCAAAGGAGGTAATCCGCTAATTCAAAAAAACACGAAAAATTTTTATTTTCTTTTAGACCATTTGGATTTATACTATTAACCCCGAAAAACCCAAAAAAACCCCTTCTTTACGTAAAATAGTTGGCCCCTTTCCCCTCCTCTCAAGGTTTCCGTAAACATCAATTCAACAAATGCAGCAAATCCACACAGCCATTGTGTTTGGATGCAGGGTTTTTGGCAATGGGGATCCGCCATTCCCCTGATGTCCCCTGTTGATCACCTATTCGTTTGCAATCTCTTTTGGTCTTTCCCCATATTTAGGGGACAGGGGGCATATACCCCGTGATTACTCCTGAAGTTGTACAATTTATGAATTTTTGATCTAACTTTTCCCCGTTGCAACACTTTCAAACCCCCTTACTTTTTAACGAGTGTTACAGAATTTACATTTCCCACTTGGAAACACCCAAAAGGCTGTTATAAACCAAACTTTTTCCTTTTTGGTGCAAGATGACTCTTACCACGTACCCCCGTTCTCGCCTTTTCGTATGAAATTTTAAATGGCGTTCGGTAAAAAATTTCTCAATTTGTATCCTGTAAAAGGTTTTTCCCAGTTTTTTTTCCAAAAAATTCCTTTATTCAACGGTTTTTGTAAAAAAACCCCCATGTTCCCAATCCTCACCCTTTTTTTCATTTTCGGGTCAGTAAGGTATCCCTCTCTTGCTCAAAGCCTTTTGATACGCCTGTTTTAAAAAACCTTTTTTGGATTCCTTCTTTGGAATTCCCTTCCAATTCCTGGTTGTGTTTTGAATGATTCCATTCCCGAGCAGTTTCTCCAAACCCCGGAGAAAATCCCCCCTTAGGGATTCCCTTTTAAGGGGTGGGGGGAAAATTTCCCCATTTAGGAGATATTCGGGTGTGGCCTTTCGAACACTTTTGTGCCAAAAGTTGGTCATTGGTCTTGATATAAAACACCCGGGAAAGGGCGTGGTACTATTCACTTCATAGGAAAATGAAAACCCTAGGGTATTGAATTCAGGGCCCCCACAAACTCCTTGAATTCCCCCCACATGCCCTCATAGGATGAAAATCATAATAATCTTGCCCCACAGCAAAATTTTTAAATTTTTAAACTCTTAAATCCCGGAAAAGACAACCTCCTCTCCCACCAGCCAGGAACACTTTTTGCGTATGGGGAGCACAAGGGCTCCCACCCCGTCCCCTGGTGGTGGTAGTTTTTTCCCATCAAAAAGGAAGTAATTCCGTGTAGTATAAAAAACAACAACTCCAAAAAAATACTATGTGCAAAGGGAATTTTAAAACCCGTGAAACCCAAAAAATATTTCGTTGCCGAGTCCCATCTCATGGGGAATTGATGAAAGAGGCCTCCAAAATCAATGCTCCCCCAAATAATTGTCCTCAATGTACGTCCTCCAAATTCAAAAGGAGGTCCCCTGGTATCTCTAAATGAGGGGAAAGTGAAAAAAATTCCTTAAAAACCTGATCCACTATGTTTCCCGCTTCTGAGTGATGTCGATTCCCAAAAAAGGGTCTCCCTGAGTGTATGAGTCCTTTGGACTTTTGGCGCCATAAAAGTGGCAATCTCGGAAAATTTGGGTACAGTGAAAAAGTAATTTTTCATGTAAGACAAGTATCCTCGCTTTTTTTACTTTCCTGAGCTTTTTCTGAAATTGGCAGTGGGACTGCCCTCAATATTATAACAATTTTTTTCCTTTTGAATTTTTTAAAAAAAAGTCTTTTATAATATCTCTACAAGAACTACGAATTTACTCCCTTTTTGAAGGTTTTATAATGATTTCTTGATTTGATTCCAAGGATTTTAAAGCCTCCCTTTTACCCCCTTTTGGGAAATTTTTGTAATGTCACCGGGTGATAATGATTCAATTCCTTCAACCACATTAGGAAAGAAAACAATGCTGAAAAGGGTTTTGGGGGTGGGTTTTTTTTTATTTGGTCTCGACTAGTAAAGGGGCCCTTTACCTATTTTGTTCCCTCATTTAGGGGATTTGGAGTTCTTACTCAGAAAAATCACTCATTTTAATTCCTATTCCCTGATTCTGGATATCTGCTTCATGAAAAAAATTTCCCTTTAATTTTTTTACAAAAAGTTAATATTTTAATCCAATGAAAGCGTTATAAAAATTTCTTGGCACAAAAAAGGCTTTTTTTAAAACCGCGTTCCTTGTTTTAATTCATTTTAGAGAGGTTAATGTTCCTTCTTCCTAATTGGTTTGTTGGGGGGGGTATTGGGATTGAAGTTGCATTCTCTGTTGCCTAAAAAAGACCCTCGTCCCTGCCCCCCATTTAGGCGAAGGGAGTGGGAGGAAGGCCCTCTGGGGTCCCTCCCCTCCCCTTTTTAAAAGTCCCTTGTATTATTCGATCTATTCCTCACAGTCCGCTGACTATTTCTGTCAGCGTCGGAGTACTCCGCCTCTGAAGAAGATATAGAGTAGGACATCTCCCCGGGGATGGGGGGGCGTTTAGAAAATTTTTATCAGGGGGGCAGGGAAGGGGCTAACTCCCGGGCAAATGTTTTGTAATACGGTTGGAAAAACCCTCTGGACCGGGGCCCTTCCCTTTGGGAGGTTTTTTGATCACTCCAATAATTCGTCGTTAAATAGGGAAAAAAGTGCTAGCGGCTCCCCAGGAGTTAGGGAGGAAAGGATTCGGTAGGTACTGGTTTTTTGGGTGAGAAGACAGGGCATGGTCCGACCATTTGGGGGGCCTATTTGGTTGGAAATATGTGCAAGGTGGAAGTTCCCATAAAAAGGACCCAGAGGGGGAGGGGTCTGATCGGGGGGGAGTAGAAAGTGAAGGATGATTTGGGTGGTTAATTCAAAGTATAGAGGCCAGTTTTTGATTAAATTTGCGAACCCCTGGCGTCTTAGCGAGGCTCTGGAGGGGGGTTTTCCCTTGGGGAATGTCTATCCGACGTCGGGGAGACCCAATTTGAAATCCCCTCCAGGATGAGGGCCCCGGGGGGAGTTGGACAATCTTTTGAGGACATTGAGAGGAAAAGGTTTGAGTGAGTTGGGAAAATAGTGGTCCCAAGCGTCAGGGGGGCCCCCTAAAGATCCTGGAGGTAACAAAGGGCCAGGGGGTTGTTCCGAGTGGAAACCCGGGGGAAAAGGGCAGGTTTCCCCGATAAGAGTATCGTACCCCGGCCCTTTTCTGACACTGGAAGTGGAATGGGCCCGGGGAAAGGGTGTTAGAAAAATTAAAAGGACAGCGGACAAGTGGGTTCTTGAACGAAGGCGATGTTGCCTTAGAGAGTGGTTCAGCAGCAGGGACGGCGCTTCACACAGAATTTAAAAACCCTTTTTCGTTAATGGGGGGATCCAAAAAACCATGGTGGGGTAGAAGGGGAGAGAGTACAACAGAGAGGTGACAAAGATCACGAGAAAGGGGAAAAAAATAACAAACAATTGTCACAAAACCCGCGTAATTAGGTAAAAATTCAAGTGGAAAAACCAAAAAAAAGTGGTTCAAAACCCGAATTTTTGGGGAGGGGGAGAGGGGGAAAGGGGGGTCGAGAGTGCGTCCCGTTGGAAGAGGGGGGTATTTTAAAGGAAAGGGCCAATGAGCCCAAACCAAGGCCTTCCCACCTCCCGTTCGAAAAAACTAAGGTGCTTTCCCGGGGGGAGTCACATCCCCCAAAAGGGGACCGTTCAAAAACGAGGTCTTGGCCCAATAAAAACATGGGCACTGCGAGTGAGAAGGAGGGGGCTAAACCCCCAAAAAGGAAAGTGAAAGTGGAATGGGAAATCGGGGAAAATTTTCCAAGTTAAATCAAGTAGATAGGTAGGCTACAGCCCCGCCAGGCGCCCCTACCCGGGGGGTAACCCCAAACAATTTAGGAAGTGAATTTAGGAAGTGAACACCCAGAGGGGAAACAAGTTAACCAGCACATAGATAGGGGAGAAAAGGCGGTTAGTAAAAGAGCTCAAAAGTCACCGGAAACCAGTGCTAACGCATGAGGGTATGAGGAAGTCTGCGTCCAGGGGGCCGGGGGTCCCCCCCCGGGGAGGGTGGTCCTTCTGCGATTGACTGGTGCAGGACGGCAGAGAGGGAGTAGAGAGGACAGCCAAATCCCAGTCCAGAAGCTGCGGGACCGGATTGTAGAGCGTTCACCAAAATGGTTGCATGTCCCTCTGGGTTTTGTTGAGGATGGGCCACACGGCCATCTTTTCGGGCTGAGAGGGCGAAGGGAGAAAGTTTCCATCTAATACGGAATTGGAGCTCCCTTAAGGTTAGTGATAGTGGTTTCAGGAGGCGCCTTTTCTGCAGTGTGACCCACGGACAAATCTTGAAACAACTCTGGATCTGCTGCCCTCATATTCCAGCGCCCGGCATGGCCCGATCTTTCGTCATAATGTTCTCCTTGGTGGTTAAGGTTCATGACACAGCAAATGACCATCCTTGGGAGGGGATGAGGACCTTTAGGGCGGAAGGGCTCTGTGGGCTCTATCCAAATGGTAGGGTTGAGACGGAGGCTCGCCAGGACATTGTTGAAGATGGATGTCAGGACTGATGGAATCCTGTTCATCGGGTAACAGTTCGGGCAGCCCCCGCGACCGGATGTTGTTCGCGCCCCTATTGTCCAGGTCCTCGACATGATGGACTAAAAAACGCACTACTGATGCTTGGGCGACAAGGGTAGGACGTGAAGGGGGTTGATAATGCAGGGTTACGGCATGGCCTTCGTCGATGAGCGTCCGCCCCTTCTTGTAAGGATGTGTATTGTCTTATTCGCAGCGATGAATCTCTTGCATACAGGGCCTCTTTTCACCTCAGATTCAGGGTTTGGAAGTAGGCTTTCCAGATGTTCGGCAATAGTTGAAGATAGTCAGACCACTGCTGGGCATTTGGTGGAGGCTGGAGGGCATGGGCGCGGGAATCCTGGGAGAATTCAGGAGCATCAGGGCAGAGAGCGTGGGGGGTACCCCCGAGGAGTGTGCCGAGAACAGGCCAATAGATTCCTCTTGCGATGCATCCCACAGCTGTGGGGGGGGGGGGGGGGGGAAGGAAAGGCGACGCGAGTCCATTAAATTCACCCCTCTACATGGTGCTGTTGGGGGATCCAAGCATGTTTGGATTCACCTGCGGAGGTCCCAGGTGGGGAGAGAGGGGGGAAGGGAGCGTGAAGCCATATAGGCAGTATGGCCTGGGAGGACAGCGGGGCTCCAATGGATGACAGGGGAGTCTGCTGCACTAGGAGAGTCCCGGGATGTAGGGGCGCTTGGGGGCAAGGCTTATGAACACAGAGGCGGTTGTGTGATGTCCGGAGGGACTCACAGTGGAGGACTGAACACTGTGCCGCCAGTCGTCGGGACCGCTCAGGAGCTTAGGCTGGCAATTGGGTGGTTAGGCTCTGAATTGCAGATGGGAGGCAGGTAGCCGGCGGGGCCAGGCAAGCGGGAGCTGAGAACGAGTGGTGAGGAGGGAAAGCCCCTGTAGGCCACCTCAAACCGCTTGGGGGCTGATTTCGAGCCTGCTGGGAGCTTTGGCGGCGGGGGAGGGTTGCCGTTTGGATGCGAGATGGCCAGGCGGCTTGCTCCTGTCCATCGGCAGCCCGGAGAGCAGGAGTGGCTAGTGAGCGATCGGGGTCACCGCTGGGATGCGGGCTGCTTCAGACGCCTTGGGGCTTGATTTCCGATGCCGGCGGAAGCGGATGGCGGGCGGCCCGTTGCGGTTGCAGCGAGGGACGGGGGGCCGGGGATGTTCCCTGGACGGTTAAGCGCGCTTAACACGGTCGTCGGAGTGCAGGAAAGCGAGGGCCGCGGTGGTCGAGGTACCGGTTGTGGTGCAAGCGAGTCCCGGTGCTTGGGCTTGCCTCTGGTGCTTGCAGGCCCGCGGCGGGAAGATGTATGGTGCCGGCTCCTCAGCGTGGCCACGCTTCACTGCGCCCCTGGTAAAGAAGCGATCCAGCCTGGCGTGGGATGCACAGGTTTGGCTGCAGAGGTTCTCCGGAGGTCTGGGGTCTGTTTTTCCCCATCTAGGGTCAGCTTCCAGCAAATAGTAGCTTTTAACGGGCGGCCTGGCAGCAGAGCTCACTCAGAACACATCCATTCACTGAGCTCTCCAGGCCACGCCCCAATAATTTAATTTTATATAGTTTGATAATTATCAGAAAATTACTTTTATTATTGTACTGGTGTAAGTTGAGAAATAAGGGACATTATTTTTGCCCAAAGGCAAATCTAGCTCCACTTCGACCTCCTCAGGCTCAGGCAGACCACATTTGAAATAGGTCGTGCTGTTCCAAGCAGTAATGCGCCCTAGTTTTGCCGATCAATTGATTTATGTGTCTGTTGATATTTTGGGTTGTGGTGCAAAACTCGCTCCAGAACCCCTGTGGTTAGGTGTGCACTAGAAACTGTAAAACTCTTACGAACAATGCACCTAATCACTTCATTAGGCGCGATAGGAATCGTTAGGACTGCTCACTTAGGCGCATTTACGTGAGAAAAAGGTGAAAAATCCGATCATACATGTCTCCCTATGTTTGGGATGTTATTTTTTATTATTATTATCATGAAGAAATAAAGGATTAAAGGGGTCGCCTGCCTACAAAGATTAGGTTTCAACATGTAGGGACAGGTAATTGAAATACATGTCTATTAATTTCTCCCTGGTCTGGGGGCACAAGAGATATTATCTGCTTTGAGCGCGCACAAGTTTTCCTGGTTACCATGCTGTTCTACCCTTCTCTCTCTGCTTTTTGTCTTATCTGAGAGCAGGGAGTGACAGGTTGGACTGCTGGCAGCTTGAGAACAGAGAGGCCTCGGAGTGAGTTATCGATAACAAAAAAGGACCTAATTACTTTTTAGTGTTACTTTAAGCTCTCTAAAGCTTCTTTGCTAGTTTAGATTTACATTTCCTGCTCTCATGTCAGTGCAATTAGAAAAGCTGTGAATACGGAGCTGATATGATAAATCACTGTAAAGAATCTCACACAGGATGTCCAGGATGAGACGGGATGCATGAATCTAAAGCTGCTTTTGGAATGTGAAACGCCATGCTAAGATAAATCCTATTAGTATTTTAAGAAATTTTGGAGGTAATGCTGGATTCTATACTTCATTGAAGTAATTTTTTTCTAGCTTACACCATTTATTAATTGACTTAAAGGGGTTGTCTCGCTACAAAGAATAGCTTTCAAATTGTAGGGAACACAAAATAAAGACATTTTCCAAATATAGTGCTTTGTTCTCTGTTTTCCCTAAGGAGATTCAAGTGAATTTAAGTCTCCCTGGCTATTTCAGTTTCCTCAGTATCTGACCTGTAAACAATTCTCTCCTGCTTTTTGTTCTATGAGATAGCAGTGGTGTCATCATCTCAGAGGTCTCTGCAGTTGTCTTGCTGATGAGCAGTAAAAAAGCTTGTTTTATGTAAATAAAACAGCACTGTAATTAGGGCTTTTGTTTGAGGGATAGTTAAGAAGGCCCCCCCCCCCCGGTTAGTAGTTGAGAAGCATTCTGATCTAATTAGCAACTGAAAGTCAGCACAGCAGGGAGCTGTACAAGCAAGCTGTATGCAAAATTTGTCAGTCTGAACCAGGAAGTGGCAGAGTATTTCATTCATGCATCCTTTGAAACTCTGTAGGGAGACAACTCCTTTAATTTGAGCCATCAATTCCTTTAAAATATTTGTTGCATTTTTTGGCACTTTGTGTCCTATTTAAAACCACGCCCACTTTACAAAATACATTCCCCTTTAATTGAAGAAAGAAACACCATGCAAAATTTAAGTGTGAAAGTAGCCATAATCTAGTACAATTTTGTGGAGATCTATATTATTTTTTATATTGGTTTGGTTTCCCAAATTTTTTAAAGGTTTTTTATCCCCTTTTTTGGTTTTTTAAAAAATTTTTGGGTACAACGGTTACAAAGAATTTTTCCGTGGTTTCTCAGGTGGTATTTTTGGGGCAGTTTTCCCGATTGAGTTTAAGCAGCGGGGGTTTCCCCCGGGGTTACTTTTAAAATTTAAAGGACCCTCAGTATGTTGTTATTGTAAAGCGGCATTAGTTCCAGGGCGCAGTACATTTGAGGGGATGAGATACATAAATTAAGACCACCCCAAAGTAAAAAGGGCCCCAAACCCACTGGTACAGTTTGGAGAAAGGGACCCTCCCTGTGAGGTCTTTAAATTTTAAAAAAAGGCGTTTAAAAACAGAAGGTGAGTGTATAATAATTCATCTGAAAATGAAGCTATATATTTTGTTCATTTTAAATCATTTTTGTTTGGTTTGGGAAAATTTTTTTTTGGGATTTTTCCAATTACCCCAACCCCCTTTTTGGCCCTTTTGTTATTAAAACCAAAAAATTGGGTGTGGGTTTTTTCCTGAGTTGTATTACGTTTTTTCAACTTGGGACACACTTTAATTTTTTTCGGGTTAAAAAAAAATTTTATGATTTAAGATTTTTCCAAAATTGTTAAAAAAAAACCATTTTTCCAAAACCCCCATTTTTTGGGGAAGATTTTTGTTGGGGGTAAAGTTTTTTGAACTTTTAAAATTGGAAAAATTTATGAAAAAACCGGATGGGGACCCCCCCTTTAAAAACCCTAGGCCCTTTTTTTGTTTTAGGTTAACAAAAATTTTTTAAATTTAAAACATCTAAATTTACAAAAACTATTTTTTTTTTCCCGGTTTTAAAATTTTTAAGGTATTTTACTGGTAAAAATTCTCGATATTAGGGGATGTCTGATTTGTTTTTGGTTAATTTGTTAGGAGAAAAAGCAATAAAAAATTTAAAAAACCGAAAACCCACTTCTTCTTTTTTACAAAGGAAAAACGGAAAGCCCCCCAAGGTGGAAAAAGGGAATAAAAAATTAAAAACTTGAAAAAAAAAAAATTAGAGAAGCAAAAAGGCGGGCTTACTGGATTTAAAAACCCAACTCGGGCGATTGATTTTTTTAAAAAGCCCAAAAGGGTTTATGAAATTTAAAAAAGGGGGGGCCCCAAACCCAGGGCATACTCCTGCTGTCAGGGGGGCTGATCAAGAGGCCCACTGATATGGTGCAAGATAGAGACTGGTTTAAAGGGGGGTGGGCAGGGCTTGCTAGGGTCCTAAAAATTGGGGGGGGGCCCTTTGTGTTTTTTGCCAGAAAGGGCGGGGTTCACACAAACTTTTTTTCACCCCCACTTTTTGGTGAACTGCGGCATGTTTGTTTTTTTAAACCGGGAAAAAAACCTTTTTCTCCTGTCACAAATTTTCAGCATATTCCAAAGTGACCCAAATATTTTATTTACCCCCTAAACATACAGCACAATGAAAACCCCAAATTGACAAAAATTTTTTTTTCCCAAAACCCCCTAACCTCCGTATGCCCTTTTTTGGGGTAATCCCCAAAACCAGTCACCAAAACATACACCTTACAGGGAAAACTACCAGAAAAAATGATTGTTACTAAAAAACACTCCTAAAAAACCAAAAGTCCCAAAAAAAATTTTTAACTAAAAAGGGAAAAATAATCCTCCCAAAAACCTGACCAACGAACCCCCAAAATTGACCACCCATTTGTACCAGGCCTGATTAAATTTTTTTTCCCGCCAAAACAGGGCCCATTTTAGGGGAAATTACTATTTGTATTTTGGCTCTGCAAAACAATAATTTGTTTTTACACTGCATTACTTTTTTAGTGACTCACCGGAGACTTTTTTTCTGATCAGCGTCGTTCTTTTTCCCCTTTTCTTCCCCCCCCCGGGTTAAACACCTTCATGCTATTTTCCCCCGGCCCAAAAATACTCGCCCTGCAAAATTTTGGACAAAAAATTATCTTAAAACCCTCAAAATTTCCAGAAAACCCCTTAATTATAGGTAATAAGTCCCCCTTTTCGGGTTTAGGTGTATAGGTCCCCTCAATTGGGCAGGTTATAGTATAGGGTCAAAAACGGGGCGGTATAAGAAAAGGGGTAAATTTGTCAGGCAGGGGTTTTATAGATATGGGGCCACTCTCAAGAGGTATAGAGAAGGGGGCCACAGGCAGGTATAGGGGCCCAAACAGGCAGGAAATAGGGGGGGACAGGCAGGTATAGGGGCCACAGGCAGGTATATGGGGGCCCCTGAGGCAGTATATAAAAGGGGCCCGAGAGTTTAGGGGGGCCACAGGCAGTATAGGGGGCCACGGGGAGGTAAGGGGGGACGGCGTATAGGGGCCAAAGGGAGTATAGGAACCACAGGCGTTAAGGGGAAAAGGGGAGTATAGGGCCCCGGCGTAAAGGGGGCCGAGGCGAGTAAAAATTTCCCGCAGGCGAGCGCCTTGTCCCTTCGCCCCCCTCCTCCGCAGTTTCCCCGGGGGCACAGCCTGGACCGCTGTGCGCCGAGGACAGGCAGCGGGTATTGAAGGGTATTACATCCCCGCCGGCCCCCGCTGGCGCACGGGGCCGCCGGGTCCAGCGCTAAGAGGACCCCGGCGCCGGGGGCCCCGATTGTCGGCCCCAAGAGGCCGACACTGTCGCGGGGCAGGGAGCCTGCCTTTCTCTCCGCAGAAGCCGCTTGTAGTCGTCAGGGGAAGCAATTTTGCTGGGGGCTATCTTTTTGCTCCAGGCCCAGGGCAGGGCCCCTGGAGGGGGAGGTTGGGGACGGGGGGTTTTATTCGGGGCCCCCCCCGGCAAACAGGCTAGCGACGCCCCTGGGGAGAGGGATATGTTTTGGTTTGTTTTGGGCCCCTGATATTACTGATTGTAGTCTTGTGAGAAACCATATTTAATAGAAAGCACTACTAAGTATGGTACACACAGCATTTTTTGGAAGCTACTGTGGTTTTTCATTTAATTTATTTTTTTTAAGTGGATTTGTAAGGAATGGAAAAAAAAATTATGGAAATTTTTTTAAAAACCTCTTTTTTGCTCCCACCTTGGAAATTAGAAAAAAAAACTTCAATGGGCGTTTTCCCCAAAAAATGCTGTGTGTGAAACTTTTGTCCTCTGTTAAATGACACACTTTTTAAGCCAAAGCTAACAGTGGATTAAATAGAAAGGAAAAAAATGTAAAAAAAAAAGGGTTCTACCCCCAAAGGATTTAAAAAATTTTTGTGTGTTCAATAAAAACATTTGAAAGACAACTGCATGAAAAATACATAGGCTTTTTTTTGGGGGGAGGGGGGGGGGGAAAGAACTGCTTTTTTCTTTTTTTAAAAGTACCTAAATGAGGGGGGGGGGATTTTTGGGGGAAAAACCAGGGAAACAGGTCTAAGGACCCCTGATTCTTACCCCCCCGGGGGGTTTGGGCTTTCTGGGGGGACACCCAAGTTTCCCCCCTTTACCCCCCCAAAAGGGGCGGGGTTTCAGCAAGAACAAAAGGGGGCAGGGAGGCCAAAACAGGAAAAAGGTCAGGGGAAAAAAGGGGGGAAAAAAGGAGCCGGGTCAAAACATGGGAAAAAAATAATACAAATCAGACCCCAAATAGAAAAATAAAAGGGATTGGGGGGGGTGGAATAAAATAGGGCTAAGGGGAAAAAAATTTTGGGTGCCGGGCCCCTTTGATTTAGAGTTTGGGGCAGCAGGGAAAGGAAAAGCGGCATTTGCCCGGGACAAAAAGGTGGGGAGAAATTCACCCACTTCAAACAAAAAAAAAATTTTTAAAAAAAAAACCCCCCCCAAAAAACCCCTCAAAAAATTTTTTTCCCTTTAAATTTTCCCCCTTTTCCAAAAACCCCGCCCCCTTTTTTTTGGGCCCCCCCCCCCCCCCCCCCCCCCCCCCCCAACCCCCTTCCCCTGCCCCCCTTTTTTTAAAAAAACCCCACAAACCCCAAAAAAAAACAAAAAATTTTTTTTTCCCCCCCTTTTTCCCCAAAAAAAAAAAAAAAAAAACCCCCCCCCCCCCCAAAAAAACCCCCAAAGTGGTTTTCAGTAAAGTGGCCTTTTGCCTGCATCCCCAAATGCAAAAAAATTTTACAAACAAAACCACCAAAAAAAAAGGGGGGGTTTTAATTTTTAAACTCCAAAAGGCTTTGGGTTTGTGGGGGGGACCCCTAATTTGCCCCTGTTGACCACTCAATGCCCTTTGGGGTGCAGCAAGATACAGAGGGGTCAGGCAGAGGCATAGTCAAGTCCAGGCAATAAGGTCAGGGCAGACAGCAGGCAAACAAGGTCCAGGCACGGGTCAACACATGGAAGAACACTGAATCCACAACTCACTGACTCTCACAATAGCACACCAATAACTCAGAGGGAGACGTTGGGGGAAGTGAGATAAAATAGGGTCAGTGAAGGGAGAGTATCCAATCAGCGGTGCGCAGGCCCTTTAAGATTCAGAGAGTTGGTGTGCACGCACCCTAGGGATCAGGTACACGTGCGGCATCAGTAGCCAGAGGACAGAGCAGGAGTGGGGAGAATTAAGCAGCGGCAGCTCTGGGCAAGGAGACACAAGCGCGATCGTAAATTTCCATCAAAAACGGACCCAGAAACGCATCTAACATTTAGCAAAGGGTTGGTTTATCACTTTGCGGCAATGAAGGACACGCAAAAAAAAAAAGCGGGCGTTCACACAAAGAGATCGCCGCTGCGTGTTTGCATCGTGCCTGTCGGCTCCGTCTTGTGGATGCGATCCAAGATTAGTCTCGCATGTCCCCTTTTTTTTCTTTGGTTTCCGCATACAGCAAGGTTCTGTTTGTGCCACATCGGGGATGCAAGGACGCCCGTGTGAACATACCCTAATAGCTGGATTTGTACAGTAGATGTGGCTACATTTTAGCATCTGCATCACAGCAGATGCTAAAAGATCCCATCATTTCACAAAACAAACAGCATCATACATATAATTGAGTATTTTAGATGTTAAATCAAAGCAAAAATGTGACTGCGCTACAGCTGTCTGAATCTGGCCATAGTGTCAGTAATGTTTCCTAAAGTTCATTCTGTTCAGAAGACTGGCCGATGGTGGTGGTGACCTAACTTTCCCTATACATATGGGGGGAATGACATTTATACAAATACTGTGATTACACAAGTGTAAACCCACTATCAATGATTATCCATTTTCTATGCAGTATTGGGCCCCTTATGTTGCTCTACAGAGGGAGGTGGCTAGCAGACATTTTACAGTATATCTATTTACTACACATTATCAATGACCTATTGTCACATTCAGTCAAAAGCTGCATAGATTTCTTTTTTGAAGAGTTTAATGGGATATGGTTGGCGATTGATTTCCCCCCCGAGGCCTTTTAAGTTAGGAAACACCTGCCAGAAATGGGTTTGAGAACACTGAGTCCTGAAAAATTTCAGGTGCATTCTGCATTTACGTCATCCACTAAAAATATCTTTTACATAAAAGTTGGTGCAGGAATCATTTTGCTCTCTGAATGAATTCCCAGAGGTCTCTGATACCTAAAATAACTTTTATTTTATGCTGCTCTATAGGCTGGAATAAACACATTGTAAACCACATTTTACATACTGCCCATTTTACAGCTCTGCTACTTGCTGAAATGTGTATTTGTTCTATGTGAACAAAGGCAGCATTGAGCATTAAAGAGGTTGTCTGCTTTATATTTTATACATTTGTTTTAGGAAATCCTACAGTTTTTGTAATATACATAAATGTACAATTTTGCTAATATATCTTTCTTTGACCGGGGAAATAGCCCCTGTCTGCACAGTAGAGTCCAGTGGTCCCACAAATCCGTGTCCTCAGCATAAAATATTTTCACCATACAATGGTCTCTTCTGGTATGCACTCATCATACAGTGTCACAGACACTGCTGTTATGTGGTACATGTGATTGACCGGAAGATCCTGACTATTATCCTGAACATTTAACTGGTAAAACATCTGTATTAATTCAGTGCAGGCAGTGATTGGGGGGCTCGTAGCGCCTCTCTACACAGCACAGTGCAATACTACATGTTCTGTACCGCTCTTTACATGTGCCAACAAGAGCGTCTCCTTTGGACACCAGAAGAGAGTGTCCCCATTTTTTTTTTAGGTACAATGTGTATAAATTACATGACCCAAAGAAGCTCCAATTCTCAAAGCAGAAAGTGATTTCCAGCCTCCAGCAGCTCTTTCGGACTGTCATATTTAAGGACTTGCTTTATCTGTATTAATGCCTAATAAAAAATTAAGTAGATGAATTTGGTGGTTGAAATTTTGGGACTTCAGAACCCATTACCAGTTTTCCATAGAGTTATGGTTTCAAGATATAATGGCTGTCCCAGAACCAATTAATGGGGTGTTCTCACCATACTGTTTTACAGAGGCAAAACCAATTTCAGGCTGCTAGTAGTTCTATAGCAGTGATTGGCATATGAGCTCTGCTGTTCCTAGCTGATCCTGTTATGGTGACAGGTGGTTTATAACTGACAGTACATTTGGTCCATCCAGCTATATCTTGTCATCTAGATAGGGGTCTACTGTAGCAGCATAAGAAAGCGGTAGGAAGAGATTTTGTAATACAAGTATATTAGAAAATTTTAGGTTTTTCTGTGCTACATACTTGAAATATTTCTTACCATAGCGATTTTTGTTTATATTACATTCATTTTGTTTCCTCCCGCCTTCCAAGAGCCATAGCTTTTTATATTTCTCCACTCACATAGGCGAGGGCTTGTTTTTGCGGGACAGGATGTACTTTTTAATGGTACCATTAAATAAAACCAAATTCCTTGTGGGGTAGAACATAAAAAAATACAACTGTGCCCTTTTTGTGGGGGTTTCATTTTTATGGAGTTCACTATTCGGTTTAAATGATATATCATCTGTATTCTGCAGGTACGCACGTTTTTCTTGTTATATAGTTTGTAAGGCCTAAAAAAAAGACAGACGTACATCAAGTTCAGCCTATTGTGCTATAGTGTTGATCCAGAGGAAGGCAAAACCCCCAGAAGGCAGAAACCAATTGTCCTTATTTTAGGGGAAAAAATTCCTTCCCGGCTCCAATCTGGCAATCGGAAAAATCCCTGGATCAACAACTCTTCTCCAGAATCCTAATCACTATAACTTTTTTATACTATTATGCTCCAGAAATGCATCCAAACCCTTTTTGAACTCTGTTATTGAATTCACCATGACAAGTTTCTCTGGCAGTTTTTTTGTGATTAGTTTTTATTGGTATCATTTTCAGAAAAATGGGGGAAGAGAGGGTTTTATCCTTTTTTTATTGCAGTTTTTGGGGACACAAAATGATATTTAAATAAATCAAAATTTTATAGACCCGGCAATACCAATTATGTATTTTTTTTACTTTTTTTCATTTAATTTGTAAAAGGGGGTATTTTGAACTTTTAATATCTATTTTTTAAACATTTTCAGATTTGTTTACTTGTACTTGACCACTAGAGGGTCAAGGTACACTGTTATGAAATTATAACATAATGCAAAATGGCATACAATAATAGTTCTTCTATTACAGGGTGTAATAGTACTAAGTAAGATGGCAGCCACGGAGGCCTTTTATTAGACCTCTAGCGGTCATGACAACCACAATGGTGTGTATTGGGCTAAGGAATGGTTCATAGCACAGTTCCTTAATCCCTTTCATGCTGTGGCCAGTTTACAATGGCATCTAGGGGTTAAAGTGCCGTGATTGGAGCGATCTCCGATTCCAGCGGCTAATGCCAAGTCCTGGCTGTAACTACAGCCATGACCTGCTTGCGTATGGAGCCATCTCAGCATGTGAGCCCGCTCCATACCCTTACTAACGTCATGACATAACTGTAAGTCAAGTGTTAGTAAGGAGCTAAATAAAAGCAATAAAAAGTGGCCAGCCCCTTATAACTGATGATGACCTATGTAGCCAGCTTGTATTTATTGGATTTTATCACAAACGTTACAAGGAACTTTTCGTTTGTTAGCCATTAAAAATTGAGGGTTCGGGTTGTCCCTTGAATTTTAACTTGCGGCTGGAGTGAGCTCTGTTCGCTGGTGATTAATCCTTAGCTGGCATGATCTATCACGATCGCCACAGCTAAGGCACAGACAGGAGTAATATGGCGAAAATATCTCCCAGCTTTGTGTGGTGTTCAAAGTATTAATTAATCGCGAGTGTATGTGCACATCCATCGTCAAAAGTAGAGACCTTTCCAAAAAGTCGGTACATCCTTTCTCCCTTACTAAAAGGTTGGCAAGAGTTTTCATAAGCTTTCAGTGGTAGGAGTATTGTTATGCAAAACAGATAGTATGTATTTATTGGACAATATAATATAATCATCATTTAACCAACACCTTTTCATTATTATTCATGTATTATAACATTCGCCTCATTAATAATCATCTTTTACTGGTCAGCTCATTAGTACTAAAACACACCTCTCATTATTCATAAGCTCTGGTTAGTATGCATGACAATCATTTTGAGATATCTAAAGGTCAATGGTTT
The DNA here is from genome assembly GCA_025379985.1 of Phyllomedusa bahiana. NCBI lineage: Eukaryota > Metazoa > Chordata > Amphibia > Anura > Hylidae > Phyllomedusa > Phyllomedusa bahiana. The sequence continues at coordinate 15,295 of JAODAL010004689.1, read as the reverse complement.
TTGCTGTTTCCAAAAGAAAAAAATAACACGGCGTGCGGTTTATCTCTAACCTTTTACTTCTAAAAATCTAACACTCCGCGTTAGGATAGGTCCTTTGCAAGCTCATAACTAGTGTTGAGCGATTATTATCGACAAAGTTGAAATCGGCACGGTTTTTATGTTGATCAGAGTTTTTCGATCATGCGATAATTTAGGTGAAAATCTGCGCTAATCTATTAATTTTCGCGCCATTTTCGCCGCTTCTGTCTTTTTTGGCGGCCAGCAAATCAGCTTAAGAATAGAGCATGGTGAGCTGGGTGTGCGACTTTCATGACTGGATATGTATGGTTGTGATTGGCTGGAAAAATCAAAATGACCTCGTTTTACATAGAACAGCCCGTCCGGGTTAGCATCAGTGTGTGTCAGTGTCTCATAATAGCAGGACGTGTACTGGGTCTCTCTCAATACAGCTCAGCAAAACAGTTCTATTTGTTCCCACAGACAACTATGCTTTTAGCTGTGAACATTAGAACATAGGTAGATTAGAGAATTTCAATTATTAGTTAGGTTGAGTGTTTTAAAGAAGCATCTAGCGCTGTACAGCCACAAGGTGGGGGGGGGGGGGGGTGAAGACAGGTAGGCAGGCTTTTGAAAGGAGAGTGGATATTGTGCAGCCCAGACTCTGCTTTGACCCTGTTTTGAAATGGGTTTTTATTAACAGTTTTTGGCCAGTTTTTGCTAAAATATTAGCTTGTATTTTGTGCAGCCTGTACTTACAGTCATATGAAAAAGTTTGGGCACCCCTATTAATCTTAATCATTTTTAGTTCTAAATATTTGGGTATTGCAATATGCATTAACCCAAAATTTGACCGGTGCAAAAGTATGGGCACCCAACAGAAAAGTGACTTAATATTTAGTAGATCCTCCTTTTGCAAAAATAACAGCCTCTAGTCGCTTTCCTGTAGCTTTTAATCAGTTCCTGGATCCTGGATGAAGGTATTTTTGACCATTCTTCTTTACAAAAAAATTTTCAAGTTTCAGTTAAGTTTGATGGTCGCCGAGCATGGACAGCCCGCTTCAAAGTATCCCACAGATGTTCAATGATATTCAGGTCTGGGGACTGGGATGGTCATTCCAGAACATTGTAATTGTTCCTCTGCATGAATGCCTGAGTAGATTTGGAGCTGTGTTGGGTTCATTGTCTTGCTGAAATATCCATCCCGGCGTAACTTCAAATTCATCACTGATTCTTGTACATTATTCTGAAGAATCTGTTTGATACTGAGTTGAATCCATGCGACCCTCAATTAAACAAGATTCCGGTGCCGGCATTGGCCACACACCCCCACAAAGCTTGATAGAACCTCCCCCAAAATTTTTTACAGTGGGGTAGCAAAGTGTTTTTCTTGGAATGCTGTGTTTTGGAACGCCATGCATAACGCCTTTTTGTATGACCAATACAACTCAATCTTTGTTTATCAGTCCACAGGACTTCTTCCAAAATGAAGCTGGTTGTTCAAATTTTGCTTTTGCATACTCAGGCGACTGTTGTGGCGTGCTTTCAGAAAGGCTTCTTTCGCATCACTCTCCCTTTCAGTTCTCCTTGTGCAAAGTGTGCTGTATTGTTGGACCGATGCACAGTGACACCTCTGCAGCAAGATGATGCTGCAGCTCTTTGGAGGTGGTTTCTGTGGATTGTCCTTGACTGTTCTCACCATTCTTCTTCTCTGCCTTTTATGATATTTTTTTTGGGCCTGCCACTTATGGGTTAAAAGAATTTGTCCCTGTGGTCTTCCTTTTCCCTTACTATGTTCCTCACAGTGGATACTGAGAGGTTAAACCCTCTGAGAAAAACTTTTTGTATCCTTACCCTGAACAACTATGTTGAACAATCTTTGTTTTCAGATCATTTGAGAGTTTTTTTGAGGAGCCCATGATGCCACTCTCACAGGGGGATTCAAATAGGAGAACAACTTGCAATTGGCCACCTTTAAATACCTTTTCTCATCATTGGATACACCTGGCTATGAAGTTCAAAGCTCAGTGAGGTTACAAAACCAATGTTGTGCTTCAGAAAGTCAGTAAAAAGTAGTTAGGAGTATTCAAATCCAATAAAATGATAAGGGTACCCAAATTTTTTGCACCCGTCAAAATTTGGTTTTAATGCATATTGCACATTTTGTTTTAGTACAATAAACCTCATTTTAATCCGGAAATATTACGGTGTCCATCAAATATTAGATATATCAAAATTTAAATGGCTGTTGCAAACACCCAAATATTTAGAACTAAAAATGATTAAGATTAATAGGGGTGCCCAAACTTTTTCATATGACTGTATATTAGGATACAGATATTTTCTAGTAACTGCAGGTGTATTTAATAGGTGCAAAACTCACCTTTTATTATCTGTACACCAATTTAATTTTGTTTTTTTTTCCACTTTGGCGCAGCTCAGTTTTGTTCAAAGACCCACTTTGTACGTACAATAGGATACAGAGCTTTGGTAGTCACCGCAGGTGTATTTCATAGGTGCAAAAACCACATTTTATTATCCTTCCCCATTTTACTCTTGTTTTCTTCCTCTTTGGCGCAGCTCAGTTTTGTTCAAAGACCCACTTTGTACGTACAATAGGATACAGAACTTTTATAGTCACCGCAGGTGTTTTTCATAGGTGCAAAAAACCACCTATTATCAGTACACAATTTAATTACGTGTTTTTCACTTTGGCGCAGCCCAGTTTTGTTGAAAGACCCATCTCGTACTTATATTATCATACAGAAAATTGCAGTTGTATTTCATAGGTGCAAAACCCACCTTTTATTATCAGTATACATTTCAAATAGGTGTTTCTTTTTACTTGGGTGCGGCCCAGTTTTGTTCATACAGCCACCTTTTATTTAAATTTGAATACAGAAATTTTGTAGTTACTGTTGGTGTATTTCATTGGTGCCAAAACCACCGTTTGTTATCCGTATAACTTTTAAATAGCTGTATTGCACGTGGTGTGGCGCCATTTTTTTTTAAATAGCCACGTTGTACGACAATTCTGATAGAAAAATTTTCTAGCACCTGTTCTCATTTGTCATTGCTGCAAAAAAAATGCAATTTCTCATCCGTGTAACTTTTGAATAGCTTTATTGCAGTCGTTGAATCTCAGTTTGGCACAGATAGCGCACTTGTATGATAGTTTGTTGAAAACTATCAATTCCTAGTCCTACTGGGCAGTTTTAAATTTCCCCGGGACCTGAAGGGAAAACACTGGTTGAAATTTTTTCTTACGGTTCTTCCACCAGACTGCATTTCACAAGGTATTCGCTAGAACATTTCAGTTTCTAATCCTTTGTTGGCTGTAGGAAATTAGGGATTTAAGAATAGCTGTGATTTGCCGTCTTTAATAAGAGGGCTGTCAAAAACTCTTCCATACTTTCTTAAATTTTATCTTTCTGAAAAATGGAGCGAAATGCAGGTGGTAAGCGAGCAAAGAGGGGTGTAGGACATGGAGGTAGAGGTACGAGAGAAGGTGCTCCTTCCAGTGCTGGCGACAACACGTGTCGGGGTTGTGAAGCGACAATACCGGGTCAGTCAGTCACTTCCAATCTCAAGTAGCATGTGTGCACAGCGCCAAGAATGACAGATACAAAGTTCCGTTTCAAACCCAGCTCATGCTCTCACCCTGGTCCCAATCAGCAACTTCCGGGGGTTTTTTCAGTGCACAAGTTTTATAAACAGGAAAGGAAGAGGGCATGGTTTATTATTGCAACAAATCAGACATCTTCTGCTGTCCACTTCTTATTGGTCAGATTAACCACAGTATTAACGTCATCTCGGGTGGTTTCCAGTAAGTCATCTGATTTCCAGTAAATATTTGACGTCATCTGGGTGCGGTACACAGGATGTCGGCGCCATCTTATATTGCATTGTTACTTATAGCTAGCAGTTTAGTAGCAAGGGAAAAATTAGGATTTCAAGCATATAAGAGTACAAAAGTATAAAAAGATACAACACTCATATATATGTATATCAGACTTGACACACGCATGCCAGCGGATCGTCGGTTGCAGGACCATCAGGCCTGTCATCGCTGGGTCAGGGCCCTGTGAATCTCAGTAACGAACAGCGTCGCCAATCTGTTCCCTTTAGTGGTTAATGCCCAAACCCGCATCCAGCGTCTTACTCCTCGTCCCCCCAGTCACGGCACAAAAAGTCAATGTCCAGTTTTAACTAAAAATGATGTTTCAAAGACTCCTTTTTTCAGGCACTTTTTTCTGTGGGTCAGACAAAGGGTTTTAATGGTCATACTGTGGTACAGAACAGGTTTTAGTCAATGTCCAGTTCAACTAAAATGGTGGTTCAAAGATCCTTTTTCCGCACTTTTTTTTAATCTGGGGTCAGATAGGTTTAAGGGTCATGCTGCGCTCCAGGACAGGGATATTCAAAATCCAGTTTAAGTAAAATGATGGTTCAAATAATACTGCCTTCTGGCACTTTTTAATTTGTGGGTCATGCAGGTTTAAGGGTCAGGCTGTGGTACAAGACAGGGATAGTGATGGTCTGTGATTTTCTTTTTGTGGCTTTTATAACCCCAAGTGTGTTTGCCTAAGATGTAGCACGTATCCATTTGACTGTTGTGGATGTTAATTCCAGCTTCTCCACCCCTGTTTGGGTGTAAGAATGAAGGGTTGCGCCTCTCCCATAGACTTTAATGGTCATCGGCGATAATCTATTATCGACTATCGGAAATCGTCTTGATAATTGCCGATATCGACTATCGACCGGATGAGGATAGTCAACGTAATCGCTCATCACTACTCATAAAGTAAGAATGTTGATATTTATGGGGAGACAAATTCTGGGTTTCTACAACAACAATACAAGGACACAGAAGCTTCGTGGAATAATACTAGTCATTACAAAAAAAAACTGCAAACCTTAACCTTTATGGAATTATAGAATTTATGAAAGAATTAATATCCATAGCAGTAGTGAGCAACTCCTGCCGCTGCTGTGATCGTACCTGACAGCCCAGATGCTTTACTAAAGCATCCGTGCTGTCTGTGATGTCACCATGCCCCGCAATGCAGTGTGGGTATTGCTGGACATGGTGACTTACAGTTGCCATAGACACCAGTGTATTGGATCAGCACGTAAACAGTACTGAATCACGATTGTCAACCGGTTTTCTAATTGGATGTATTAAAAGTGCATGCACAAGAAGTCGTCACACACTGAACTCGTCAGTTCAGTAGAAAGACACTTCCAATTTATTTCAAGTAAACAGCAACTTTTATAACCTATTGTTCAGTGTTGGGTGCAAAGTACTAGGAGAGCTGAGTGCAGACCCTCACCACAAAACCCCTAAGTAAGCATATTTTGTCAGTCCATGATTGTTTTGGGCCAATTGTTTGGTTCACTCTGCCACCTGTAGTTCTCTTACATCATCTTGGGTGTAGTCTGAATGAAGGAGCCATCTTGTGGGTGAAATAGACATTTCACATTGTACATTCCACAACACCAGTAAAAAGCAGTTCTGCTTTGTACTGTTCTCTATTGTATCAGTAATCTGAGGATCACTAATACAAATCCCCTACAGGGAAAAGTGGGGGGAAAAAAGGTGAAAAAGTAAAAAAAAAAAAAAATGTTGAAGTTTGAAAATAGCAAATTTTTCACAATTTTGATATTTTTCACACATAAACAAGGACTGTTTGGATCAAATTGTTTTAACTAATTTAAAGCACAATGTGTCACAAGAAAACAATCTTTGAATCACTTAGATAGGTAAGTGTCAAAACGTTATTCTCACATAGTGTCACATGTCAGATTTCAAAAATGGGACTCTGTCAGGAAGGTCAAAACAGGCTACAGGGGAAAGGAGTTAATAGTATTAATCCTATCTTTCTCGATTCTCTTCTACAGATGCACATTGAATCAGCCAAGATGCTGTCATTTACGGAAGAAGAGTTCATGAAGGCACTAGAGTGGGGTGTCTCCTAAAGCTGGAACACATATAGAAATGTGTGAACTGTATATTACATACTCATTTCATGTTGTAGAGCATTTTTGTTTGATGTATGTTGCACGTTGCAGTTATATTTACAATTTTTTTTTTTGTCTCCAAAATGGATGTTTATTGTATTAAAACAAGAAGAATTATCGGTCACATGTCTTTATGAAGATCAGTTTCCACTTTTGACATTGTCCATATTATAAACAGTCTGACATAATGCTTCTTTTCCTTAAAGCGGGTCTTTAAATAAATCAGCTGTTTTAGGATTCCGCGGATTATCACTGCTGCCTTTTTGATATAAAATCGAAACTCCATCTCCTATCAGTCAAAATGTACTTTTTTCTGTGCAGTTGTAATTTCTTTCCTGGCATCTCCAGTGTCTGAGAGATAAAAAGCCTGGAGGGATTTTTCCAGTTATACCAATGTACACAGACCGGGCTGTTTATAGGCATCCAATTGGCAAAATATTGTTTGGGGTTTTTTTTGTGCTCGATTCCCTGGCTTGAGAGAGACCAGTAAAATCATTTTATTAACATGGCTAGGAGAAAACAAAGTTTTAACTGTAATAGGGATGACAAGTGACTGCAGTTTTATTTATTTTTTTTCATTATTATTACTTGTAACTTACAATTTCTTGCTTCACAGGTGAAAGTTGCATTCAGGCCAAGGGTAAAGCTGAGTTTACACAGTATATTGCGATACGTACCTGTATGCGTCGCAATACACCAGCTGTTTAATGAAAGTACACACTAGCCAGTGCATACTTTCAACAGCGCTATGATTTGGCCTCCTCTTCAATGAAGTATTCCTTGGTGTATAAGCGCTTCAAAAGTGTGACATATCACTTTTTACGGGTGCGTACTAGGCGCCGGGGAATATGTCGGGTTATAATAGCACTTAATAAGGGCTATGATTTTACCGTATTTGCAGGGAGTGCTTTGGGCTGTTGCAGAACCATTATGTGCCGAGGCACAGCCCGCAAATACGGCATGTGAAGATACCCTAACAGAATTTCTGAAACTGCATACTTTGTGAATTGTTCACCTTCTGCTGTGGTGAAAGTGTATTGTGAGTGGACAAATGGCGCCATTGTGAATAAGCAACATGGAACGTGTGGAGCACCAAGTCCTATTGCTGCGAAAGATGAATATTGGCTATAAAGGTGTGGACTGACATGCTGCAGTGGCGAAGCTTACCACCAAAATAAACCAGGGAGCTGGCTTCCAGATGTGTCTTAAACCCGTCTGCATATGGGGCTCAGAGTAGTATAATATTGTACCGTGTTAGCCATAGAAACTAGTAGAAGAGTGAAGAAATCAGGAGATACCTTTTAGAGGCTAACTGAGTATATTTAGTGGTAAACTTTCAAGAGTACTAGCTCTCTTCATCAGATATGGACATGCAAAGGCTCTTAAAATATTTAAAAATAACAGAATGCAATATAAGTAGAGAAGTTCTTTACAACAGGTCAAGAAATAATCTGGAAACTTGTGGGGTGTGAATATTCTGTTTCTTGTATAACAATGTCTGAAGAGCGCTAGTACTGTCGAAAGCTCACCATTAAATATACTCAGCCTCTAAAATGTAGTGCCTTATTTTTTTCACTCATCTACTATTTTCTATGGCTGACACGATACAACATTATACTACTAGCAATTTAGAAGATACCACAGTGTACCGCACAAGAATGGAACTGAAAAACCGGGTTAAGAAATTTGCACAAATTAACAGTGACATCTTCTTCTTAACAAAATGCAAAAAGGCTCATCCCAAGAGACTCATCGCAAGAGGCTTCAATTTATGTAGCCCAAATCGACACATCTACAACAGCCGATATGCAGAACAACTACAGAAGTTTACATACACTATATAAAAAGACACACATGCATGTTTTTCTCACTATCTGACATGAAATCAGAATAAACCTTTCCTGTTTTAGGTCAATTAGGATTACTAAAATTATTTATATTTGCCAAATGCAAGTATAATGAGAGAGAGAATTTAAGGAATTTTTATTACTTTCTGCAAAGTCAAAAGTTTACATTCCTTCAGCTATCTGTAAATTGCACCCAAGGATGATCGAGACTCGTGTATGTCCACAATCCTCGTCTTGATATTTTGGCTGATTTCTTTAGACTTTCCCATGATGTTACACACAGAAGCAGTGTGTTTCTGGTGTGCTGTAAAATACATTAACAAGTATGTCTCTAATGAACTTGGATGTTGCCAATAAACCTATCAGAAGCTTCCAAAGACATGAGCTCTTCATCATATGGGCTGTCCCAAACTGTTTAACGGCATGGTAATCCTAGTGACTTTGCAGAAAGTAATAACAATGCCTTAAAATTTTTTATCTGTCATTATTCTGGCATTTGGCAAATCTAAATAATTTTGGTTCATAATTGACCTAAAATGGGGTAAAGTTTATTCTGATTTCATGTCAAATAGTGAGAAAATATGCATATTTGTCTTCTTATATATAATCTATGTAAACTTCTGGTTTCAACTGTATGTATTCGGACATCTTAAAGGCTGCGCAACAATATGATAAAAATTTCATATAATGAGAAGAACATAGGAGGAGATATAGGCCCTAAAATAATCACTGGATAATAACATAGAAGATGAAGGCCAAACTCCATATATACCACCGGAAACTCCAGGAGATGCTTATTAACAACAAAAAGAAAAAGCTCCATAGATTGAAACAAAGCACAAGTAACAGCCAAGTTCACCACAGCTGTGTTGTGAACCTTTCCTCTTATGAGCCAAACAAACATGAAATGTTAGTTCTCTCCAAAGATCTCTTCGTCTACCCCTCAGAAAACACTGACCATGTCAAACTGCAATGCTATGGAGGAGTTTGTCATAAAAATATTCCCTCAATCTTATTTTTCTGAAAAAGACCTTCCATACAGCAGCGACTCTGAGATAGAACAGCTCATAAGGAAACCTACCCAAAAAAATCTACCTGGACCCCACGGCCTGGAACTAACGCAACACTGGATAAATACATTGTTTAAGAAGCAAAGTAAAATCTGAAATCCTAGAGAAACAAAAGGAACAGGTGCACAACCTAGCCCTGCAGGAACAGAGATCTATAGCTTCACTGAAAGAAAATTAGGATATAATAATAACACCTGTTAACCAAGGGGGCGCAGTAGTCATAATGAATACCTCTGACTACATCCACGAAGTGAACCAGCAACTTTCAAACCCCATCCATTACTCTAAACTTGAAAGTGATCCCACAGAGGCCTGTAGGAATCAACTAAAGGATCAAGAAGTTTCCAATCCAGGCCCAGAAGCAGGTAAAAGTGCTTATGCCAGGGGATCCCAGGCTGGGCTGCTTCTATATCCTCCCCAAGATCCACAAAGATTTCTTCACTCTTCTACTACGGGGCTCCGAAGCAAACAAATGGTCACTGTACCTCTGTTAACGAAGTTGTGTTGGTGAAAAAAGGGTTCTATTTTTACCGCAATTTTAATATTAAACCTCCGCTAATTGGCAAAGGTAGGCTTTTCCAAAGCATTATGTTTTTTGCTTTATCGAATGGATGGACGTTAGCATGTCATGTGAGAAACATCAGAGATCAAGCACCCTGCAATCATTGCTGGAAGAACACATGCTAGTGATAGCTGCATTATAGTCTAAGGAATGTTTTTGCAACATTCTATGGGCCCACTCATCAAAATGGAAGGCACTCGCAATTCATTTAGTTATAAATCCATCTGTACAGATCTACACCCATACTTGCCAATTGTCTTCTGGAAGATCCCATTTATCCCAGGGAAGACAATTTGATTTGTTGCACAACTAGAAATGTCTTACATTGGTTGAAAGAGCATGACCAAGTGCTATGCTGGCCCCTTAATTCCCTATACTTGAACCCAATTGAGCATCTGTGGTTGCATCCTGTTGTCTCTATAGATCCTCCCCCACAGACCCTCCAGCAACTGTGGGATGCACTGCAGTCAGGGCATCCCAAAAACCTTAACAAACCACCAGGGGGATTTGAATCCTCCCACTGTCTGCTGCTGTCCTAGCTGCACACAGTGGTTACGCTTGATAGTAGCTGCTGTTTTAAAAGATTTACTAATTGTGTATCTTGCCCAGGAACACACACAAAAATTTGGGGCAGAGCACGGGGCACAGATAAAAAAATTTGATCAATGGGGAACAGCAGTGGTAGTGGATCCGCTGGGCCCCGCAAGTGATGGTGGAACCCACGCCGGGAACGGAATTTAAAAGAACCCGGGTTTTTACCCCGACCCCCCCGCAAAGCGGGATGGATTCTGCGGCGGAGAATACCAGGTCGTTTCCCCCCTGCGGGATTGCTTTCGGTGGGAGCCAAGGATAAGTGTAGACAGAATCCGAGGGGAAGCGTATCAGGGGCAAATAGGCGGACGGCGGCAGAGGTTGATCAGGAAAAAAGGACGATACGGGCTGGGGCACGTAAGGGAAACAAGGAACAAAACCTTCTCTAAAGGCTCAGGGGGCACTAAAGTCCGCAGAGGGTGCCGGGGTAGGACCAATATATAGGGTCAGGACCGGCAACCCAGCCAATTACCGCGCACTGCCCTTTAAGAGTGAGAGACTGGGCGCGCGCGCCTATAGGAACGGAGCGCGCCGAGCCGTGATGACGCAGCGCTGGAGTCATGTAAGCGGGGTCCGGGTAAGTAATTATGACCGCTGCAGACTGCTCGCCCTAGGACCGGGCCAGCTTGACCGTGCCGCCACTCGCCTCGCGCACTCGAGAGGCGGCCGGGAGCGAGCGCGACCCAGCAGCTGCAGGGGAACGGTCTATTCGGCGGTCGTTACAATGGTAACTTAAGAAAAAATAAATAAAAAAATTGTACATATAAGACTATGTTCACACGGCTGATTTTGGGACGGATTTCAGTCCGTATTGTGCGCCACACTGCGCGCAAATACGGCTGAAATCCGTCCCTGTCATTACGGTAATCCACAGTTCTCATAGAGAACTATGGATTCCGTCTCCTCTCCGTGCTTGCGAAATACGGCGAGTGGGAAAAGTGACATGCACATTATCCCGACGGGATACGCGCCATGGATAATGAAAGTCTATGGGGCCGGCGAGCTGCTGCCCCTCCCCCCCATCCGCCCCCATACACACGCCGTAAACGCGGGCGAAATCCGTCCCGCAATTACGGTGTGAATCAGCCGTGTGAACATAGCCTAATTGGAAAGGGGAATTCCCCATGGCTTCACTGAACATACATTTACTGGAGCAGATATTTCTGTATTTTAAAAATATTAGAATAATGATTATATATAATAACTAATTAGTTGTTAAGGAGACACCTGGAGTATAAAAGAATATTGTATTAAAAATCTAATAAGCAAGCAGTTTAGCCTGCCAGGTTGTTGTGTATTATTAACATAGGTGTAACTTTAGGGGGGGGGGAGGAAGGGACTTGTCCCCCCCACTTTTTTCTGGGTGGGGGATGGTCCCCCCCCCTTTTTTGCCACTTCAATAAAAAATAATCCATATGAAAGCATGAGAATACGGTAAGTGGGGAGAACAGAGCACAGAGGAGGACGAAGTTAACCCTTTCCCTCCTATATTTCATTGCATTTTAGGGGGACAGAGTAGGTAGCAGCCTCAAGTGTCAGTGCAGAGTGAAAGCAGCGCTGATTGGTAGAGCAGGAGTCAGCAGGGGCTGCTTCACCTATAAGAAACACGCTAAACAGTCGACACATTTGTTCGGGGGCAGTAGCTTTTCCCCCCTTGTAAAACATTTCCCCTTAAACGCCCCACCCCCGCCCATCAGAGTAAAAGAGAAGCTGTTCCCAAATCCCAACGGGCACCAGACTACAGGGGGAAAGGAAAGGAGGGGACAAGGGGGCTAGGTATTTGTGTGTGCTGTGGGTAGGGTATGTTTTGGTATATGTAAAGTTTGTGTATTTTACTGAAAACGGGGTCTTTGGGGTCTAGCCTGTCCTTCTTCCCGCACTCATTGGCCGGGGAAAAAATAAAAAGGGGAATGGGGCCGGCCCCGAAACTTTGGTTACCCCGGTATGTAAAAGAGCGCACAGTACCCCCGGGCAAAAACCCCGTGGGAAATTTCCCTTTAAAAAGGTATATTCACGGGGAAAAGGTTTATGAATGTGATTTTGGGGCGGTTTTCAGTGCTGAATCTGCCCCCAGAACAGGCATCCAACCCGGCAGGAAACTGTTTTACTTTAAAACCCCTTGTAAAAATCGTGTCTGTTTAGATTACACTGATTTTTTTTGGGAGAAATTTTCGGTGCTTTACTGGTAGTCCCTTTAACGAATCATTCGAGGGGGTTTTTTGCGCCCCAAAACAGCCCCCCCAAGGTGGGGGGCAAAATTTTCTGGCTCGGGCAGTCTTGGGTCGTTTGTATCGGAATTTGCGTTTGAAAAGTGCCGAATTTCCAACAAGAAAAAGGGGACACTGCAGTGTAAAATTTTTGGGGTACGTGAGTTAATGTAGTTTTTCTTGGGGTTTCGGTGTGTTTTGTATAATTTTCTGGGGGGGGGACAGTGATAATTTTAATCTCGGGGACATGGGGGAATGTAGTAAATCTCTAGGGTACCCGGGTAATTTTTAAAATTTGGTGTATGGGGTGTAATGTAGTAATCTTTGGGGTTTGGTATGTAATGTAAAACTGGGTTTCCCAAAGTGTTAAAGTAATCTGGGTACATGAAATAATGTAATCTCTGTTTTTATGAGAGTAATGTAATCTCTGGGTACAGTTTTAATGAATCCTTGGGTATGGTTGATTTAAATCTGGAGTCCCGTGAGTAAAATTACTGAGGTACGATATGTAATGTAGTCTCAGGGGTATGGTGTAATGTTTTTCTTGAGGGTCGGGTGTAATGGGAGTAAACTTGGGGTACAGTGAGTTTAAATTAAATCTTTTGGGATACTGTGAATAATGTAATCTAATCTCTGGGTACAGGGGTGTACTGTAGTCTTGGGATACAAATGAGTAATGTAATTCTGGGGTTTCGGTGTGTAATGTGGGGAAAATTTGGGATACAGTGAAATAAAGTAACTTTGTGGTACAGTGTGTAATGTAAAACTTGGGGTTGGTGTAATGTTTTTAATCTCTGGGGGTTTCATGTTAATTTTAAAGTAAAAACTCTAGGTTTTAATTTTAATGTTTAATTTTTGGGGGGACAGCTATGACTAAGAGCAGGTGTTAAAAATTTCTCGAAACAGTAAAAATGTTATCGGTGTGTTTCTTTTTGCCGATGCCCTCCCTTTTTTTTATTGAGTACCTCAATAAAACTTTGGGTATTTTACCCGCCCAGGGTTTTTCAAAAATGTGCGGAAAAAATTTTCATCTTTTTCTTTCCCCGTAAATCTCTGGGGTTTCGTGTAGTAAAATAGTCATATCTGGGGGAAGATGTGTAAAGTATTTCTGGGGGAAAAGTGGGTAAAGTTAATTTAATTTTTAGGGTTCAGTGTTTTAATTTTTTAATTTTGGGGGTACGGGGAATTATTTATTTTTGAGTACAATGTGCAAATTTATTTTTAAAATGCAGTTAGGGGAATTTTAATTTTTGTGGTACCCCTGGGGTAATTTTTAAATTTAAATTTCTGGGTGCAGTGAGTGATGTATTCCCGGTGTTTTTTGCATAAAAACATTTTGGGGTAAGTTTGTGCCATCGGTTAATTCCTAGGGGTAACAGTGAGATGAAAGGGTTTTTTTATTTTCCCTTCTTTTGTGTGTGTATAAAAATTTAAGGGGAAGTGATGGGAGGGGTTTAAGGAAGTTTGCTGCATTGCCAACAATTTTTTTTTCCATCAAAAGGGGAATATTGTAGGTGTGCTATTTGGCTTCATACCAAAGGCTGTTTTTAGCCCCATTTGGGCTCTAAACTTAGTAATTAAGGAGCCCTCTAACTTTCGGTTTGCACCAAAAGTGTTTGCCAAAATCGCCTGGACCCACGGGGGAGTTTTACAGTACTCCCTCAACCTCCTAGCTAAAGTTAGGGGGGGCGCTTCATGGGGGGAGGAGGGGGGAAAAAGGGAAGGGAGGGGAAGGAAAGGGAAGACGAGTGAAGGAGGGAGGGATAGGAAGATGGGGGATGAGAGGGAAAATTGGTCCCCCCCACTTTTTGAACCTAAGTTACACCCCTGGTATTATATTTGTATGCACTGTTATCATTTTACACAAACTTTCTCTAGGTCTTAATTAAATTACCACTAATAAGCTAAAATCATATAAGGACCTGTCAGAGAATAAAAATGTTTGTTGTTTAGGGTTACTAGAGAAAAACATTTACTTTAACTAGATTTTTATTAATGTACCATGTTTAAAGAAATAACATCAAAGATGATTACACTTTGAAAACCTTCTTAGCTTTTAAAATTGAATTATTTGTAGGTAAATAAACTGACACCAGTACTATACATTCATAAATTAAATGTTTTCAGGCAGCAGATGAGACAGACCGCTGCCTTGAGGTAATACAGTAAGTGTCGTCATTTAGGAATCCCAGCCCTCTTCAGAGAGTATGTTGGTTCCACGTTTCTGAAAAGTTTTTCGAAACTCCTCATCAAACATACTAAGGTCTTCTTCATTTTTAAATATACCCTGAAATTTACAAAAAGTATACATGTTAAAGCAGAATCATGATATAATATTGAGTACAGACAACAAAGCTATCAATCGCACAGCAGTTTGGCACATAAATGTGCCCTTCTGTTAATATACACGTGAGCAGATTATGGGTGACATGTATGAACGGGGCTGTGCCTATTATCTGCCGTCAAAAAGTTTTAGTAGACCTGTTCTATAGATGTATAAACGGTTGCATTCCAAACTTTGCTGCAATAAGCAACCCTTTTTAATGCACAAAAGATTTGGGGTGTTCTGGGGGCGTCGCACCAATTTTTAAAAAAATTTGAAATTTAGATTTTTGATGCCAAAATTTGGTAATAAAAGTTAGAAACCAGACCAATTAAAGGTGGGGCTTTAGACTGTATTTTCACTAAATGCCCCGATGTATACCCGCAAAGAAAGGCATACATTCTGGTGCATTCACAAATCCTTTAAAACTATTTTGAAATGGCCTGTCTTGCCCCAAAGTTTTATAAAAGTACCCTAAAGTGTGTTTTATAAGAGAAGACATAACTGAAAACAAGGGTGCATTTATAAAAAGGTTCCATTAAACAAATACATTATCATTTTGCTAGCTTATTATTACATTTTCTCACTATTCTTTATAATATACAATTTGCAACAGAACCTCCCCAACCTGGCGGTATGCTAGTATTAGTATGTGTTACTTTTTTCAGGATGGTGCA